>CASHTC010001340.1:95000-102500 GCA_949357725.1 Hyperoplus immaculatus
TAGGTCTCCTCAATACGTCCCCTCAATACGTCCCCTCAATGCTTCACGTCCCCTCAATGCTTCACCTCCCCTCAATGCTTCACGTCCCCTCAATGCTTCACGTCCCCTCAATGCTTCACGTCCCCTCAATACGTCCCCTCAATGCTTCACGTCCCCTCAATGCTTCACGTCCCCTCAATGCTTCACGTCCCCTCAATACGTCCCCTCAATGCTTCACGTCCCCTCAATGCTTCACGTCCCCTCAATACGTCCCCTCAATACGTCCCCTCAATGCTTCACGTCCCCTCAATGCTTCACGTCCCCTCAATGCTTCACGTCCCCTCAATGCCGTTTCTCATTTCATTTAAAATCCTTGGAGCACAATGTTTGAACGCAGGCTTGTGTGTGTGGGCTGAGATGGGAGAGGGAGGGTGTTGATGGATGGATGGATGGATGGATGGATGGATGGATGGATGGATGGATGGATGGATGGATGGATGGATGGATGGATGGCAGACACAAACAATCATATCAAATTTCGAAATGCTAAAAAAAAAAAAAAACAGCAAATAATAATAGCAAATATCATCGGGTAATGTAATGCTTGTCATCCTCATTCAACAAACAATAATCAACATTACAATTATCATTATCATTGTTATAATCATAATAACATGTGTGGGGCTGGTTAACTTCAATTGTATTTCTTTGTTTAAAATCATCCTTGTTGAGTGTTGAGTTATCTTATTTTTATTTCTCACAATTTTTCACAATTTTTTTTGTTTAAACATTATTTTTCCCCGCAAAAAATGTATCCGCTGTCCATTAATTTTGAACTGCCACGGTTTGATCCTTGCTCGGTGCCTCCATGGCGGGCGGTGGGGGTTCGACATTGACATTGGGTGTAGGAGTAGTGGTGGCTTGGGGGGTGGGGGTTGTAGTTGAACTAGTAGCTGGGGCTGTTACTGGGATTTGAACCTCTTTGGGGGGTGCTTGTGGGACCGCTACTGCCTCTGGGACTGCGACTGCCTTGGGGGGGTCGGGTGTTTTCGCTTGGGCGGCGGGGGGGGCTTCGACTTTGACTGCGGGTGCCACTTGCGGAGCAGCCTCTGTTTTTACTTCTTCTTTGCTCTCATTTACGGTAGGAGCTGGAGTCGGGGTCGGTTTTGCCTCTGGTTCCTTAGTAACAGGGGTTGGGGTAGGGGTTGGGGTAGCAACAGGGGCTGGGGTAGGGGTTGGGGTTGATTCTTTAACAGCTGGTTTCTCGGGCTCTGCGATTTGAGGTGGTGGCGGTTGATCCTTTTTTGGGGGATTTTCAACCTCCTCCTTAGCAACAGCTGGAGCAGCAGCTGTTGTTGTTGTTGCTGGGGACTTCTTATTTTCTTCTTCTTGACTTGCTTCTGGTGCAGGTGCCGCTGCCGCTGCGTCCTTATTGGCTGCCGCTGTGTCATTGGCTACTTCCTTAGCATTAGCATCCTCGGAGCTAGCAGCAGCAGCAGTGGTGGTATCGGCGGTGGGGGTTGCTTCTTCTTTGTTGGTGTCTTTAGGGGTTTCGCTCTCCTCGGCCGACGCCCCTCCCTCCGTGGTGCCATCCTTCTCTTCTTCTTTGGCTTTCTCGTCGTTCACGTTGTATCCCTTCTTCTTTTTGCTGAGCTTTCCTCCCATTGTTTAAGGATGTCTGGCCTCTGGAACACAGAAGAGGAGAGAGGGGCATAAGTTAATTTATTAATTAATTAAATATATATTTTTAAAGTAAATGTATCTTATATTTTCACTATTCATGAGCTCGACAAAGTCCCCCATGCTATAAGTAAGTTGTTTAAGGATGTCTCTGTTAAATTTATTTTTGCACGATATGTTTATTGAAAGTTTTTTCTTTTTTTTTGCAACACAATGAAACCAAACAATATAATAAAATGTATATTAAAATAAAAAATATAATTAAAAAAAATACAACAAATAAAATAAATTGAATAAAATGTTTAAAATAAAGTAAATTTATTGTCATGGTCTGTCTTTGTCTTGTCTTGTTTTGGTGTTACCCGGGTTTCCTGTTTTATTTTGGTACGTCTGTCTTGTTCCTCCCCATGTCCTGTCAAGTTTCCCTCCTGTGTGATTACTGCTCCCTCCCCTAATGTGTTACACCTGTCCCTCGTTGTCTACCCTGTCTTGTGTGTGTGTATATAACTCCCAGTGTTTCTTTGTTCCCTGTCCGAGCATTGTACCTGTTTGTGAGGCTGTCCCTGTATGTTCCTGTGTTCCCTGTGCCTTGCCTTTTTGCCTTTTTGGACGTGCATGTTTGGACAATAAATTTCCCTCACTTGTAACTGTCTGCATCTGGGTCCTACTTGCCTGCCTGTCTGCCACTTACCGTAAAATGTATCTTTTATTTTCATCATTCATGAGCTCGACAAAGTCTCCCCCACTTGCCCTTAGCCATGTGAAATAAGTTAAGTTACTTTATTAGTCAATGGTTACATTTTCAATGTGTCTTTCCTCATCTCCCCTCTCAAGTTCCCACACTCCAGAGGGGGTCAGAGCGCAGGGTCAGCCATAGTAAAGCGCCCCTAGAGCAGTTTGGGGTTAAGTGTCTTGCTCAAGGACACAATGGTAGAGATGGTGGGCACCGTAAATGTAATAGCATTATGTATAGGCATATGTAAAATTAACATCTTGGTTTTATTCTACAAACTACTGACAACATTTCTACCAAATTCCCCCAAAAATATTGTCATTGAAGATCATTTTCATTAAGTAATGTAGAGATGAAGATTGAAGAGAAATACAGACTGGTCTCATAATTTTTTCCAGAGCTGTATTTGGGGTCTACTTTCCTCAAATGGGACAGGGGACATGTCTCCCCCTCTTTCTAAAATCCCATTTGTGCCAGAAACTTTCACGTCAGGATTCATCTTATAATCGAAAAAATGTCATCACATCTACAAGGAACCTCAGACAACTCTTTTGGCCTTACACCATCTTTGACCATCAATTGCTTGGCTAGAACCAAGAGAGCACAGACACCAACGTTAAAGCTGCAGTGTGTAGAATTTTAGGTTTTATTTCCTAGCAGATTTTGTAGAAAGTAATTATAATATCCATAAGTACTTTTAATTTAGTGCATAATAGCTGATTTTCTTTTTTTGAATTATTATATTTTCCCCTTAGAAAGGGTCTCATATATGTCCATATTTCTCCATACTTTGGACCAAGGCCTAGTGCCGCCATCTTGAAAGTGTCATAGTTTGAATGTCATCAGGTGCATTGTTTAGAAATTAGAATTGTAGCCACTGTAGCTTCTGTTATTATTCTAAAGGGTTGGGGTTTCCCAGGGAGCGTTGCATTCTAGAACTTTCTAGGACTTTCTAGAACTTACTTGATGTCATATTACACACTGCACCTTTAAGGGTGTCTACACACTGGGAAAGTCCATTGGTTCACTTGCTTTGCCATGCCAGTTTACAGAGCCTAGGTTGTGTATTAACGCCAGACTTTTCTTTCTCTGCACACACACTGAAAGCGCACGCATCCCGGCAGTTACCAATCATTCCTTTTGGTGGTTGTGTGGACTCCATTGTGTGCCCAAGATGATTGTTAGTCATTGTTATTTGAGATACACACACACACACACACACACACACACAAACACACTCACACACTCACACACACACACACACACACACACACACACACACACACACACACACAAACCGGGAAGTCAAATGATGTGAGACCGCCATTGTGTTTCGTGTAACACTCCGGCAGCACCGGCAGATACCAAACTGTTTTTTGCATGAATAGTGGAGTAATTCAGTCTGTGTGTGTGTGTGTGTGTGTGTGTGTGTGTGTGTGTGTGTGTGTGTGTGTGTGCGTGTGTGTGTGTGTGTGTGTGTGTGTGTGTGTGTGTGAGGGACTGGGTTTGTTTGAGAGGGAATAGGTCATGTCTGGTTTTCAAGAGACGTGCTGAATGGATTTGAAATTTAGAGACTAGAGGACAAATAGAATACACAGCACATTTGTATCCATCTTTTCCTAACGAGCGATTTATATATACCGGCCATGTGTTGTCCCTCTCCCCCATCGAAAAGACAGATGGTTATATCCATGAAACAAAGCAAGGAGCCAGGAGTGTGTGTGTGTGTGTGTGTGTGTGCACATTGAGCCTGCCTACACACTGTGCTATCTACATGCTTAATAACTGCTCTATATATCCCAAGCTTATACATTCAGTTTGTTGCTAAAAAAAATATTTATTTGCTGATCATACAATCTTTTATATGGTGAAGATGTTCTATGTATATTTGAAGACCGCTGATCTCCTTAAAGGTGCAGTGTGTAATATGACATCATCAAGAAAGTTCTACAAAGTTCTATAATGCAACGCTCCCTGCGTAACCCCATCCCTTTTGAATAATAACAGAAGCTACAGTGGCCTTCAAGGACAAGAACAATTCTACATTTTAAACAACGCACCTGATGACATTACAACTATGACACTTCCAAGATGGCGGCACTAGGCCTTGGTCCAAAGTCTGGAGAAATATGGACATATATGAGACCCTTTCTAAGGGAAAAAATTATAATTCTAAAAAAAAATTTCAGCTATTATGCACTAAATTAAATGTACTTATGGATATTATAATTACTTTCTACAAAATATGCTAGGAAATAAAACCTAAAATTCTACACACTGCAGCTTTAAAGGTGTAGTCAGTGATTCTGGAGAACGCCTGTTGACAAAATCACTTTTTTTTATCAAAATCAGTGAATATCTCCTCATGATCCACTACCTGTCTGTACTGTGTGCGCTGAAATAAAAGTAGTAGTAGAAAACTTTATTGTCCCCGTGGGGCAGTTGGGTTTGCGGCACAGTCGCACTTCACTTCATGACATCAGACAAATGACACAAACAGATAGTCCATACATCAGACACTGACAAACGTAACATGACATGAAGAACATACATTACACACTACAATGCACTATACAACTTTGGACATGACCAGGCCAGCTGGACATCTAGCTTATTATGACTGATTTAAGGCTTTTATGGCTTGTGGTACAAAAGAGAATTTGGATCTGTTCTTGGTCATAAGGGGTACGCAGAAACGACGACCAGATAGCAGTAGTTTAAAATGGGATGCCAGGGGGTGTGTACAGTCACATACAATGTTATTGGCCTTTTTCACCAGTCTGTCTCTGTAAATGTGTTCAATGCTCGGTAGTGTGATCCCAAGTAACTTGCTGGCAGTTGTAACTGTTTTTCTGATTGTCTTTTTCTGTGACTCGGTGGCATTTCCAAACCAGCAGACAATACAGAAGGTTAAAACACTTTCAATGAATGCAGTATAAAACATTTGAAGCATTTTGTTATTGACATTAAAAACAAGCATTTTCTTTAGAAAGTACATCCTTTGCTGTGTCTTAGTGTGCAAAAGGTCAGTCCATGTGTCCCATTTAAGCTTGTTGTCCAGTACAATGCCAAGGTATTTGTAGTTTGTAACAACCTGAATAGTCTCCCCATTGATAAAAGTGTCCGTGGATTGTTGTGACTTTCTAAAATCTATGGACATTGCTTTGGTCTTTTTAGTGTTTAAAATTAAGTGTGACTTATTGCACCATTCTAGAAAGGAATCTAAAACTGGCCCATGATCTACCTCCTCATCCCGTAGCAGACTCACTAGGGCTGTGTCATCTGCGTATTTAATAAAGTGCCTGTTTTGTAAAGTGCTAGTGCAGGAATTTGTGTATAAAATAAATAATAAAGGAGATAAAACACATCCTTGTGGGGAGCCTGTGAATGTTGTCATCGCATCAGACAGAAATGAGCCCACTCTGACCCGCTGGACTCTACTGTTAAGAAAGTTCATGATCCAATAAATGATACCTGTATTAAGATTGAATTCACTGGCTAAAATGTCTGCAAGAATCTTAGGTTGCATGGAGTTAAAAGCAGATGTAAAATCCACAAATAAAATCTTAGCATGAGTCTTTGGTTTCTCAAGGTGAGTGTGCAAAAGGTGCATTAATGTTGAGATTGCATCATCCAAAATAATCCAGTGTTAATACACAGCCTAGGCTCTGTGAACTGGTATGTTACTAGCTATGGTGGACAGACATGATCTCGCCCTTAATACTTGGAGACATCATTAAAGATGAACAGATAAGAATGAAGTTAAATGGATTTTTTGACCTTTCAATAACAGCCAACAGGCATTTGAATAAAAACCCATTTAGACACAGTTTCATCCATGCACACACACACACACACTCACTCATTCCCTCATTCGTGCACTCTCACACACGCACTCACACACACTCACAATCACAACCTCTCACACACACACGCACACACACACGCACGCAGTCACTCACTCACTCACTCACTCACTCACTCACTCACTCACTCACTCACTCACTCACACACACTCACTCATTCCCTCATTCGTGCACTCTCACACACACACACACACCCTCTCACACACACACACACACACACACACACTCACACTCACACACACACACACACACACACACACACAGTTTCATTAATGGCACCGTTGTAAAGAGAGTGCTAATCTTCTAACCGTGTAAATCCCTGATCCCAATCTCCGTGAAATCAGTTTGTTCCACCAAGGTTGATCTGTCCTTTGGAAATGTCTTAATTTCTCTAAAAACTATTAGTAGGGTGTGTGTGTGTGTGTGTGTGTGTGTGTGTGTGTGTGTGTGTGTGTGTGTGTGTGTGTGCGTGCTTGTGTAAATACAATCCAAACTTGGGGCTCCTCTGGTGGTGTAGTCGTGGATAGAGCGTGTACCATATTTGTTCCGGCCTTTGTTGCAGTGGTCGTGGGTTCAAATCCGACCCGTGGACCTTTACTGCAGGTCATCCCCCCTCTCTCTCTGTCTCCCCATTTCATTTTCTCTGTCTCTCTCTCTCTCTCTCCCTCTCTCTCTCTCTCTCTGTCTCTCTCTCTCTCTCTCTCTCTGTCTCTCTCTCTCTCTCTCTCTCTCTATCTCTATCTCTCTCTCTCTCTCTCTCTCTGTCTCCCCATTTTAACTCTGTACTGTCTAATAAAGCTTGAAAATGTGTGTGTTAATTCCATGGCCTGCAAATAAAATTCGGTATATTTTTTCAAGGTTAAATGCAATACTCAAGACATCCAAGCTTTTGGACTGATACAGGATGGTTAAGTTTGTGTTAATTCTAGCGCCCCCCTTTGGACAAAAGCGGTAGTGTTTTTACTACGCCAGCTGTTGTTCCTGGGTGAGCGTATACCCATGACAAAGGCATTAAGAAAACTATATAAAAATAGCATTATTTTACACTGATGGTCTGGTTTGCTGTTATATGTAATTTATGATCATCAGAGGGAAAAATGAGACTGTTTCAGAAATATTTAAAAGTTCCTCGTAGCTACTTTAAAGGTGCAGTGTGTAATATGACATCATCAAGAAAGTTCTACAAAGTTCAAGAATGTAACGCTCCCTGGGTAACCGCACCCCTTTAGAATAATAACAGAA
>CASHTC010001341.1:5000-7500 GCA_949357725.1 Hyperoplus immaculatus
CACACACACACACACACACACACACACACACACACACACACACACAGACACACATACACACAAATATACAGTTCATGCTCATTAACGCAGACACACACACACACACACACACACACACACACACACCACTTTTTTCATTTTTTATTAACTTCCTCACACATACTTGCAGCTTGTCAAAACAGCTTTGGAGCTTCGATATAAAACAACCACAACAACAGCATTTCAAAAACTGGCATTTTTCTTCTTATTTTTCTTCTATTTTTCATTAACCAATCAGAACTGTGTGTGTGTGTGTGTGTGTGTGTGTGTGTGTGTGTGTGTGTGTGTGTGTGTGTGTGTGTGTGTGTGTGTGTGTGTGTGTGTGTGTGTGAGAGAGAGAGTCCCTGAGATGAATCTTGCCATCTGTTGTCATTGGCTGCGATCACTTTCACTTGTGGGGAAAATATCTCTCAATCTTTGTGGGATTTTTTACAACTTTCAAAACCATTCAACAGCAACGTCATACCAGATGGAACTTCTTCATGGTGCCTTGTGTGTGTGTGTGTGTGTGTGTGTGTGTGTGTGTGTGTGTGTGTGTGTGTGTGTGTGTGTGTGTATTATCATGGTACACTATATACATCCAGAATGTATATATGTTGCATACACCTTACATTGTTGACAGTGTGTCCTCCCTTGTTATAACTTGAAATCTTATGAGCTCTTGAGTCTTGATGGAAGCTGCTAACAGTGGTAAGAAGGACTGCTGTTGCTCACACACACACACACACACACACACACACACACACACACACACACTAATAAACACACACACTTTAAACACATTCGCCATGATTTTAGTGTTGGCATGTAGTCATTAGTTATTCTTAAATGCAGGCCTGTATGCTAATAGCAGCGAACATATTTAGAATCAAGAGTGTTAGATTAAGATTTAAAAGTCTCAACCCTCATCCTACCAATATATTTAGAATACATAGACAGACAGACAGATAGATAGATAGACGGACGGACGGACGGACGGACAGACAGACAGACAGACAGACAGACAAATATATTATAATTGTATATAATTATAAGTCGAAGGTGAGGTGATATAATTGGTATAACTGCCAAATAAACAAAGCCTAGATAACTAGACACAAAGGGTAAGTTTTTCTGGTAGCCATTTTTTTTTTTCTCGTTCTTCTTAGGCATTAAAATATATGTTAAACTAAATCGCTTGTATCATTTTGGCCCCAGAGAAGTGCATGAAATATAAACGCTGTCACCATCTGTTGTGACTGACTCATCTGGGACGTATTAGTGAAATCATCTGCTGTGGCGTTTAAGCTTCACACACTGAAGAGTCTTCACTGTGGCAGAGTTATATAGAGATGTATTTTTTTTAAAAACAGGGACATTATATCCTATAGATGTACATGTATGTAAATATGCCAGATTATCTTTATCTAGCTATATATTTGCATTTAAAGGTGCAGTGTGTAATATGACATCATCAAGAAAGTTCTACAAAGTTCTAGAATGCAACGCTCCCTGGGTAACCCCACCCCTTTCGAATAATAACAGAAGCTACAGTGGCCTTCAAGGACAAGAACAATTCTAAATTTTAAACAATGCTCCTGATGACATTCCAACTATGACACTTTCAAGATGGCGGCACTAGGCCTTGGTCCAAAATATGCTGAAATATGGACATATATGAGACCCTTTCTAAGGGAAAAATAAATAATTCAGAAAAAATTTTCAGCTATTATGCACTAAATTAAATGTACTTATGGATATTATAATTACTTTCTACAAAGTCTGCTTGGAAATAAAACCCAAAATTCTACACACTGCAGCTTTAAGTAAAAACAAAGAAAATACATAATATTAGACATTAGAAATTACAGTAACAAGATAGTAAAACAACTAAGAAAAGAAGATCATTTGCAGACATACCACTCCAATTTTTCTTTATTCAACCTCGAAAGATTCCTTGAGGGGTGACCCTCTTTTTCATTGACAGCGAGTTATATACATACAATACACAATATACAATACATCCACACTTCCACACAGCGCTCTTGTGATCCTTGTTCACCTATCGGAAACACCAACGGAAAATCTCTCAAACACCCTCTGGACCAAACCAACCAACCAAATAGCAAATATCATCCCACCAAGTCAAATTTAAAAGTTGTATAAAGACATATTGACAGAGATAATTTAACAGGCATATCAGAATAAATATACAAATCCAAAACATCCACACTTCCACACAGTTCTCTTTCTATCCTTATACACCTATCGGAATCACCACTGGAAACTCAAATACCCTCTGGACCAAACCAACCAAGCATCCAACCATCCAGCCATCCAGCCCACCCACCCTTCGGCCGAGGTCTTCCCCAGGTTTGACCCCTCATCTCTGGCTCCTCTCTCCAGGTATGAGCGCTCTGCAGCTCCAGAATCTGGCCACTTTAGCAGCGGCGGCCGCGGCAGCCCAAAACTCCAGTCCCTC
>CASHTC010001341.1:12500-15000 GCA_949357725.1 Hyperoplus immaculatus
AAGGTGCTACTTGTCAATATGCATTATTACATCCAATCGAATATTGTATAGACATACAGTCATATGAAAAAGTTTGGGAACCCCTGTCAGCCGGCATTATAATTGACTCTGCTTTCACACAAAAAAGATAAAAGTGGTATGTCTTTAATTTACCAGGAACAGCTAAGTACTGGGGTGTTTTCCAAACAAAGATTTTTTGAAAAGCAGTATTTGGTTGTATGAAATTAAATAGAATGTGAAAAACTGGCTGTGCAAAAATATAGGAACCCTTGTGGTCTTGCTGATTTTATTGCATGTAACAGCATGTAAAACTGAGGACTTTAAACACAAAATTGGTTGGATTATGTTGTTAAGCCTTGAACCTCATATAAAGGTCTGAGAAAAGGTATTTTAGGTGCCTAAATGCAAGTCCCACTTCTCTTTGACTCTCTGCAGAAGTGAGACAGAATGGGATCATCAAAACAGCTCCCAAAAGATCTTAAAAACAAAGATTATTCATTGTCATGGTTTAGCGGAAGGCTACAAGAAGCTTTCCCAAAGGTTTCAATTGTCAATTTCTACTGTAAGGAACGTTGTCAGGGAATGGAAGGACACAGGCACAGTTGCAGTTAAACCCAGGTCTAGCAGACCAAGAAAAGTACAAGAGCGGCATATGCGGCGGATTGTGAGAATGGTTGCACACAACCCACAGAACACCTCCAAAGACCTGCAAGAACATCTGGCTGCAGATTGTGTATCTGTACATGGTTCTACAATTCAGTGCAATTTGCACCAAAACATCTGTATGGCCGGGTGATGAGAAGGAAGCCCTTTCTGCGCCCACGCCACAGATACAGTTGCATGGAGTATGCAAAAGCTCATTTAGACAAGCCAGATTCATATTGGAAGAAAATGCTTTGGACTGATGAGACAAAAATTAAGTTATTTGGTCTTTATAAAAAGCAGATGTTTTGGTACAAATTGCGCTGAATGGTTGAACGATGTACAGATACACAATCTGCAGCCAGATGTTCTTGCAGGTCTTTGGAGGTGATCTGTGGGTTGTGTGCAACCATTCTCACAATCCTCCACCTATGCCGCTCCTGTTTTTTTCTTGGTCTGCCATGCCTTGGTTTAACTGCCACTATGCCTGTGTCCTTCCATTTCCTGACAACGTTCCCTACAGTCGAAATTGACAATTGAAACCTTTGGGAAAGCTTCTTGTAGCCTTCCCCTAAACCATGACAATGAACAATCTTTGTTTTTCAGATCTTTTGGGAGCTGTTTTGATGATCCCATTCTGTCTCACTTCAGCAGAGAGTCAAAGAGAAGTGCAACTTGCATTTAGGCACCTAAATACCTTTTCTCATGATTAAACAGACATTTCTATGAGGTTCAAGGCTTAACAACATAATCCAACCAACTTTGTGTTTAAAGTCATCAGTTTTACATGCTGTTACAGGCATTAAAATCAACAAAACCACAAGGGTTCCTATATTTTTGCACAGCCAGTTTTTCACATTTTATTTTATTTCATACAACCAAATACTGCTTTTCAAAAATTCTTTGTTTGGAAAACATCCCAGTACTTAGCTGTTCCTGGTAAATTAAAGACATACCACTTTTATCTTTTTTTTGTGAAAGCAGAGTCAATTATAATGCCGGCTGAGAGGGGTTCCCAAACTTTTTCATATGACTGTATTGTTAATAGATCTATGAAATAATGAGACCACTTTGGATAAAGAAAGTTTGCTTCAAGGCCATATTTCTCTTGAATTCTAGTTTTTTTTTTTAATCTATTCATACTGGCTCTGCCTATTGTCTATGCATTTCACGATTATGTGATGTATCAATTTGCCTCCTAGCATTCAACTCTACAATCAAAATGCTTTCATGGGAGAATACATACAGCAAAGTTTCAATCAATCTGAAAAAAAAATTTGTTATCTAAGTAACTTTTCAGGAAGCTTGGTGGTGTAGTGGTTACAGCCAAACGTGAGACTAGAATATATTTGTAAACCAAACTGTGGGCCCTGCTGCTGTAAACAACAACAACAGCAGTGAAACAGTAACTTTTCAGGAAGCTTTCTAACTTCAAACAGTGTTCCAGGGATCACATTTTCCCTGTGAGGAAAGTTTGTTTATTCAGTTATGAGAATATACCTTAGAAAATGGTCGCTTGTCTCTAGCACATAAAGTTACACAGTATAACATGTCTGTACCTTTGTCTCCTTCACATCTGTCCTCATTCTTCCTCCTTTCTCTTTTCAATCTCTCCATCTTGGTGTATGTCTGTCTGTCTGTCTGTCTGTCTGTCTGTCTGTCTGTCTGTCTGTCTGTCTGTCTGTTGTATGTCTTTGTCTATGTGTGTGTGTATGCTTGTGTCTGTATGTGTGTGCATGCTTCTTTCTGTCTGTGTCTATGTGTGTGTTTACTGTCTCTGTCTGCCCCCCTCCCCACCCTCCACCCCCACTATACCCCCCCTCTTCCCGTAGCATCGGGCTGCCAAACAGGCTCTAGT
>CASHTC010001341.1:20000-32500 GCA_949357725.1 Hyperoplus immaculatus
GCTTTTTCACTATCTAAACTCTTTACTCAGATGCTTTACCAGTGTTTCCCCCAGCGCTTTATAGCTAAGGCGGCCGCCTTAGCAACGCCAGCCTCCCGCCTTGACTACCAACCGACCCCCCAAAAAAAAAATAATAATTAGATTTTTTTTTTTTTTTTTTTTTTTTGTGCTGCACAATCAATGTACTAGCAAGCACGATGTGTGTGTTGTGCATGGTCATAACTGCGCGAAAGGCCGCGATTTGCGGTAAAAAGCATGTGTCTCCAAGCGTTTCTCTATCAGCTGCTCTGTGTCTGCGGCTTTGCGCGCGCGACCGTACCGCACCGCGCGCGACCACGGCATGCACGCGGGAGAGTTAAACGAGCAGACGCAAACCGAGATTTAACTGGTGGCGATAATAAACGCAGTGCAGTTCTATGGGGATATTTAGCTGAACAGAAAGAAGTGCTCTGCAAAGATAGAATAGTTTAAGACTCCACATCACTGTGGCAACACAACCTATCAGCGCAGAGAAAAGTTTGAAGAAGGCATGAGAGTGATGGCCCAGGCAAGTTTCAGTAAGTGTTTACAGAAGTGCCAAACTAGGCCTACTGTCTTTGAAATGCATTAAGTCATTTTAAGGGGAAAACACATTGTATTTATTATTTAAAGTTATTTTTAAAACAGCATGCTAGTGTAGGCCAAGAAGATTTATTTTCTGAATTTTCAATGCTGCTTTATTTTTATGTTTTAAATTGGGAAATACATGTTCCAAAACGACCTCTGTATTTAAAAATAAATCAAGCAAGTAGACTTAAAATAATCATTAATCGCACAACAGCCCCCATCCAAAAAGGAACTTTAAAAAGTTGTATTTGCACTTTGATGTGCATACACATGTTAAATGTATGGTCCATTATTTATATTTAGTGTGTCTGTATAGTATTGCACCAAAACAGTAGAAGTTTTCTTTAATTGTGCTTTGTACTGTCTGTACGTTTACACGTAATTTGTACCTGCACATAGCAAACAAAATTGCCAACTGTGAGGTCAGTGTCTGTTTTATTTTTGTATTCAAATAAACAGTTGTTTATTTCTTTACGGCGCATTGGCATCTTTGAGCAAAATACCCCTAAAATTTTCGACGCGGCGCTTTGCGCCGCGCCTCCCCCTACACGGGGCAGTAACCACCTTGACTAAGACATTTTCTGGGGGAAACACTGTTTACCATCATGCAGCCAACTCCCCAAATAACATAGTTAGAAGGATGTTGTGTACAGGTGTTTGGCTTACAGGGGCTTTAATAAATAAATGTATATAATAATACAAACAATTATGAAATATAATTTAAATAAATATATATATATACATAAAAATAATAATTGAAAACAATAATAAATATATATTTTTTAAAATAAAATAATTAAATTAAAAATACAAATACATTTAGAAAAAAATAATAATTATAAAAAACTTTATTTAATTATTATTATATTGACTGGACGCAGCGACTGTGCCCTCACACGCCCGTTCCTCTGTGTGTGGCCCCAGCAGGTCCCGAAGGTGCGAACCTCTTCATCTACCACCTGCCCCAGGAGTTCGGAGACCAGGACATCCTACAGATGTTCATGCCTTTCGGAAACGTCGTCTCCGCCAAAGTCTTCATCGACAAACAGACAAACCTTAGCAAGTGCTTCGGTAAGGTGGCAGTAAAAATTATTGTTTTTTATTGTTGTTTTTTTAAGATTACTTTTTTCTTTATTTTGGTAAGGTACCAGTATAAATGTGCCCTTAGTGTGTGCCCTTGAAAAAAAGGGGAAATGCATGCTGTTATAATGCTATTTTTCTTTGCTAGCTGTGTACAAGTTTAGTACTTAAAGGTGGAGTCATTGATTGTGGCAGTACATTTTTTTTCTTTTTTTGTTGTTTTAAGATAATTTTTTGCTTTATTAGACAGTCTTTTGGAGAGACATGAGAGGGGAATGACATGGTGACATAATGGTTACCTAATGATGAGTTTATGTTTAGTATGTATTTACTAAGCCATAAACTAACAGTAAATGAATGTACCCTTGTTGTAAAGTGTTACCCATTATTCTGAGTAAGTTGAGCAGACATGCTGTTTACATGGCAAAGTCTTGTTTGGAATATGATCTTACCGGGTTAAAATCTGACTATTGCTGTGCAGGTAAACGCATTCAGTCTCAAAAAGGGCTGGTTAGAGATCTAGGCCTTTAAAGGACACACCAGTTCTGTCCTCTAAATTGGTTCTAAAATAGTTTAAAATAATCCATTAAAGTGGGACAAGCCTTTTTGTCCTGACGAAGAGGGATCCACCCCTGATCTAGGACAGCGAGTAACTCCTAGAGAGAAATAGAGCAACCACAAAAAAAAGGCAAGCTTCAAATCCAGGTTGGAATGTATTAAATGGACCGTAGATGTTATCATTTTGCATAACATTTATCCAGGTTGACATAAAAAACCTCCGGGAGGATTTTGTGTATGGATCGATAGGTTACTTTTCCTACTCAACACACGCCCCACAATGCATTGAGTCTTTTCAAACGACAAGGAAGGTTTTAAAAAAAAAATCTTTATTGCTTCTGTATACTTCAGTGTAAACAGTCCGACAAACCTCGCATACACAATGGCTCGTTTAGTAGACAGTATGTAGTATGTACTGTACATGTTGAGTATGTAGGAGGGAGGACGTTAGTGGGGCTTTTACAACACAGCCTTTGTACACAGAGTAATCAAATCAAATCAAATCAGTTTTATTTGTATAGCCCAAAATCACAAATACATTTGTCTCAGTGGGCTTTACATTTCATACAATATGATACAATATGACACCCTGCCCTTACGCCCGTAGCTCGGCTGAGAAAAAACTCCCAATAAAAACCCTTTACCGGGAATAAAACAAATTTAAGAAATCTCAGGGAGAGTCGACAGAGTGAGGGATCCCTCTCCCAGGACGGACATGCTGCAATAGATGTCATAAGTAGAGAAAATCACGAAGGAATTTGATCATTGACCAGATGTTTAATGTTTGGTAATACTAAGTAAAGAAAAGAGTAAGGTCTTAGTGCCCATATTCAGCAAACTCATAATCACTACACTCCTCTCTATTTGTCCTACTATTATATTTACTAAATTCTTTCATTATTTTTTCATTACTTTGTCGATGAAGCAAACAACCCCAGTCCTCCTGTGGGAGTCATTAAAGTTTAATCTGTCATTAGTGTGTTGTACCGTTGGGGCGTAGCTGCGCGTTTTCATGTAGATGTTAAATGTAATCCAAGCAAAAATCACATCTCTTGACTCAGCAGAAAAACAAGAGTGAGAGTGAGAGTGCCTGGCCCCAGTGTTTACTGTTTTAACATCAGTTTTTATTATTAAACATTAATTCTGAGGCGGTGAAGTATTTTATATAATGAGCCGAGGGAGAATGGGATTATTTTTTTAGAGAAAGTAAACAATACATTGGTTAAAAGAGAAGCAACCAATTGTCTGTGTACTGCCCTTGTAAAACACTCCATCCATGCAGTGCCAGCCCAAGCCTTCATGGGGCACTAAGCAGAATTTGATTAGGGGGCCCTCTCCATTGTTACACACCCATTTTTTATAAGTGCCGCTAATGTCCAGCATGGTAAAATTGTAGTCAGCCATGATCCAGCCACGAACCACCCCCCCCCTGGAGATTTTTTTTTACCTTTTTAAAGTGAAATGCATGAATCTGGTGCACTTTGAGAGGAAAATTAAGAGGCTAACTCTGAGGAACAAATAATTTGGAGACACTGGGTCGGATGAATTAGAAGCTATTGAAGAAACCCACACCCATACTTTAGAAAAGCATACAAACCCTTTTTCTTTCCTTAGGCTTTGTCAGCTACAAACCCCAGTTGTCAAAATTATATGCAGTACATCTTCTTTAACCTTTTTTTTTCACAAACTCAAACACTTTTTCTACATTTTCCCTCAGGCTTTGTGAGCTACGATAACCCGGTGTCGGCCCAGGCAGCGATCCAGGCCATGAACGGCTTCCAGATCGGCATGAAGCGCCTGAAGGTTCAACTCAAACGCTCCAAGAACGACAGCAAACCGTACTGATACTAGACTAGGGTCAATCCTCCCCATGTTAGCACTGATAGGGTAAGTCCAAAAAAGTCCCATCAAAAAACTACCCTTACCCTACTACCTACTAAAATATGAAAATGACAAAAAATACAGCAAATCGAGCCACGATTTCAGAATACAGGTATTGTTTATATAGTGGGGGTGGGGTGGGGGGGTTGATGAGAGGGATTTATGACCTATCCTCAAGGGAGACACACACGCCTTGTTTCTTGGTAATTTTTTTTTTCTTTGCATTTTTTTTAAGAGCTTTTTTTCAAGTGTTATTATTTATTCTAATAATTTTTTTCTTACACACATGAACGCTTCCATTACCGCCATTACTTTGTGCAATTTATTTGAATTTTTATTTATTTTTTAACAATGGAAGGAAGTGTAGCTATCTTGGGTAGCTTTTTTAGAAAAAAATCATTTATTTATTTCGATTATTTTTTTCTCTTAGTTATTTATTTATACATTTTTGATGACTAGTCTGTTTAGAATGTATTAAATTTATTTTATTTATACATTCTCGTGGACTAGCTATAGTCAGGACCGAGGTAAAGACAAAGGAGCCATTATGATTTTGTGAAAATAAAATTCCTCTCTCTCTCATTGTGAACTGTAGGCCCATGCGAACGGTTCACAATTGATTTTTTTTAAGTATTATTTTTCGACGCGAACGCAGATATGCACATTCGATGAACCTTTGACCTCTGCTGTGTTAGTTGCAGGCCGCCGCTGCTTTCTCCAAAAGGAAAAATAATTCCTTATTTACCTGCTAGCAACCCGCGAGCACAGGCTGCAAAAAAACACAAAAACGTTAGTGGCCTATTTATATCATTATGTCGTCAGCATACAGCCGAACCGAACAGTCCACCAACAGAAAGAAAATAGAATTTCAGCTAATTCTATTAATTTATTATTTATTATTTATTATCAAAGAATACTGAACTTTATTATTACTTAGAATACGAAAACATTAATGATTTAGTAAATATTTTTTGCTGGGTCAGATCACATTGGTCTTCGTTGCGAAAGGGATACATCGTATAACAAGCATGCAGAAAAAACTTAAAAATAGGATAATCAGAATTTGATGAAGGTTATGCTAATAACAAATATATTATAAATAAAAATCATTCTAAAAATCATAGTTTATGGGTTAAGATGGTGACTGAAAATACTTGATGTTTGTCGAACAATTTAAAAAAGATGCCACAGGCCTGTAAATTTTATTTGTAAAAAAAGCAGTTCTATTTTTATACAACAATTTTTACTGCCACAGATGAAGAAAAAAATTATGAATTTTATTTATTGCCTAATTGTTAAGTTATTGGAATCCTATAAAGTTAAACTGCATCATTAAAGTAAAGTATAGAACCGTGTGGAGAATGTCTCGTGGAACCTGGGTTCTCCGTTGTTTATTTAATGTTTTTTTTTTCAGTCCAGAAACCACAATCACAACCACACACTCCGCCACCATTCAAAATGCACCCCTCCTCCCCTCTGTCCCTGTGTCATATATTCACACACACACACACACACACACACACACACACACACACACATTTCTCTGTGCTGTCCGTTCATGCATCCATCTCTCTCTCTTCCCATCTGTAGTGGGAACAACTTCCTCACTTATCGAATTTCTACCTTTTTTTCAGCCGTTCATTTTCTCATTTAAATCAATTTAGTTGTTTATGTTTTATGTTTTTTGTTTGTTTGTAGCCCCCCCCCCTTTACCCTTTCAAAGAATTGTTAAAATTTTTATAAATTAAAAGAAATCATCCTTTCCCTAAAATATACATCACTATTTTCTCCCAAACTATCCATCTGGGTTCTGATGTATGACGCTTTGGGTTTTCTCTGTTGTGTGAATAAGTGTGCACTGTAAAAAGTTAGACAACTGACAAGCGTCTGTACTAGATTTTATAGTTTTGATCTAAAATTTAAAAAAATATATAAAGTTCGAGAAACACTGCCTACAATTGAGCCAACTGCTTTTGTTGAGATAACTTATTATTCATATGTAAATGTAACTTTTATTTTGGAGTTCTACATACTAATAATTTCAAACAGTAAAAGTTGCAGCAACGTATTGTTTTTTTTTACAGAAAATGAGTTGGCATAACTGTTATCGTTTGAAATTCTAAATATGTCGAACTCAAAATATATATAAATATTTATTGGAAATCTTAGCATGTAGAAAGTTATATTACTTGTGAATGATCATTTATCTCAACAAAATATAATTAAATAGCTCAAATGTAGTCAGTTTTCCTTTAAATGTAATATGTTTTAGCATCAAAACTCAAAAATCTAGTAAAGACAATTTCACCGTGTGTGTGTGTGTGTGTGTGTGTGTGTGTGTGTGTGTGTGTGTGTGTGTGTGTGTGTGTGTGTGTGTGTGTGTGTGTGTGTGTGTGTGTGTGTGTGCGAGCGTGTGTGAGCCAGAGAGTGTCTGTGTGTGTTGTCACCTGTTAGCATAGACCATAGATAAACAATATTTAATTAAAAAAAAACTACAAAATCAAAAGCTTAGAAATTATCCAATGAAATCAGTGTGTTGCTGTTCTGCTGGTTTGTATTCTTCTTGTTGTTGCTGTTATATGTTCAATGTTGTTGTTTATACAGAAAAAAAAACAAAGAAATGCTGTTTTTAGTTTTTAGTGGTGGTCTGGCTCTCTTGTGTTGTGTGTAATTCTCTCCTCTTCCTCTGTTTTTTCTTTCCCCCTTTTAGAACAACCCATCTCCATGCCTGTTAGCTCCATCGTTTGCCTAGCATGTCTTCGTGGCGTCGAACCCTTACCCCTACCTACGTTACCCATCCGATTCAAAAACAAAAAAACAAAAACGTTATACAAAACTATACAAAAAAAAATGCTCCTTGCCCCAAATATACAAAGTGTCCTCCTCCTCCTCCTTCTTGTCATTGTTTTTTCTGATGTCTTTTCCGAGATCACCTGGTGATAACCCGGCCTATAACGCCTACTGAACTTTTTTGCTTTTTTTTTTTTTTTTGCTTTTTTTGGACTTTTGATTTTGCCAAAAAAAAAAACGTTTTTTTTTTTTTTTTTTTTTTTTTGTTTTTTGCATGTGACATTTTTCGTGTGTATTTTTTTTTTGTTTGTTCCAGGAGGGTTTCAGGGAAGAAGCGAGGCGATTTTAAAGAGAGCGAGGAGGGGGGATGTTGATAACAAATGACTCAATGTGAAAAATGAGATAAAAGCTGCATTCATATTATATGAAAAACATTTACAACAATGAAAAAAGACTGAGATTTTTATGAAAAAGAATTATTATTGTTATTTTTTTTTTTTTTGGAGAAAACACACAACAACCTGTGGCAAATTTCCATTCAGTATTTTTTCTTGATTTTTTTTTTCTTAATGTCAATTTTTTTTCCTCTTTTTCTTCGTTTAAAGTAAACTTGAAAGTTCGACGTAGGAATTGGCCGCATAAGTCTTTGCTTCTGGTGCCGACGACGAAATTAACCACAAAAAAAACGTAGGCGCTAGAAGCTCAATTTGCGCCAATTTCTCTTGAGAAATAAGACTACTTCCAAAACAGTTTTTTGAGTAAAAAAAAGAGAAAAAAAACTGTCTGTCTGTCTGATCAATATATTAGACTATATCTCTCTCTCTCTCTCAGAGCTCTCCAATGGTTTTTACATTTTTCAGGCAGTGTAAAGTTTTTTGATAAGGCCATTTTAACGTGGCTCTGTTTCTCATTCAAAGTCTATATATAGAACCACTTTTTTCTAGAGTAGTTTAAAGCTAAAAAAAATAAATTAAAAAAATGACATTTTACCCTGTTTTGGGAGAGTGGGTGGGAGATACAAAAAAAAAAATGCTACCTACTTGTGTCAACTTTTTTGCTGAAAAACTGACTCAGATAGACAATCCGTGGTTTAAAATGCACATGATGAAATTACCTATATTTTCTACTGTTTAAATGTATAGAGGACACAAAACAACAAAACAAAAACAAACAAAAAAAAACGAAATACTAAGATACCTGTAAAACCTGCGTTAACGTCGGTGCTTTTGTGTGAGTTAAGTTGTGGTTTCGAAACACACAAGTCTAACGGTCTTAAATGTTATCATGTTTTTCAAGACTAAAAAAAAAAATCAGTTTACTTGAACAATAGACAAAAGCCTTTTCATATTACTTATAATAGTTACTTTGTTGGGATTTTAAAAATTTTAATTTTTTCATTAAATTTTTTTTTTCTTTTTTTTTAAGGAGTCCCGATTTGCTAAAATTTCTTGTTGGTTAATTAGCTATATATGAAAAATTCCTAAAAAATATATATAAATATAAATATATCTATATATATATATAATGTCAAGCTTGTGAAGCATCAATGTCATTATTATTTTATTTCTCTCGTTGTGGGGGAAACGATATTTAGATGTGTTTTTGTTGTTTCCGCAAAAATGTCTTATAATGGTAAAAAAGACGAGATCAGTGTATGAGTCTGTTAGTGCCAAATTCTGAACGGTACTTCCCTGCCTAGTGCGTCAGTGTATTACTTGTGAAAAATTATTTGATAACATGGGTATTTTATTATAAGTGTTTTGTATGGATCCCTATTTAAAGTTAAAAAAAATATATAGATTTAAAAAGGAGTTTGTTAAACTTGCTATTCTGTTTCTGTGGTCTTGTTGCCTGAATAATGTCATGTTTGCTTTTTTTTTCGATGTTAAGAAACAAGAGAAAAAAATTCTGTAAAAAGGACAAAAAAAAAAAATTGGTGCCCATGTGTCATATATATATAAATATATCTATATACACGCACACACGGACACACACACACACACACACACACACATACTCGTTGCAGACCTCACAGTTTACTTTCTATGTGCTTGAGAGCCCCTGAGTGTGAAAAATTCTCCACAGCGAAATGCCCGCGGCCCCACACACACTTTAAACAAACACACGCACACACACACACACACACACACACACACACACGCATGCACGCACGGAAGAATCACGCGCTGATGTCTTTAGCCATTGTACAGCAGTTTTACTCATCGAAGCCTTATCACAAATCTTTGCACTCTTATTCTCTTTCGCTCTCTCTCTCTCACACACACACGCGTCACGCTTTAGCTTGTGTTGTTTTTTAATAATTTTTTCTCAAACGCTATCACACTCAAAATTGAGGTGAAAGTCATACGCAAAGCCTTATTTCTTCCAAAATCATCTTATACCTTTTTGTCAGGGTTCAAAACATATTCTGAGCTCTAGCCGTGCTTGCTTTTATGATGTAAGCGAAAGGCAAGACGCACTTGTTCACAAAAAAAGGCCTCAAATCTTTTGAGGAAGAAAGCACACATTCTCAAAAGAGAATTGTTAGACCGTCCCGGTGCAACTTTTTAACTAATTTAATTTATTTTTTAAGTGGTTGTATAAGACTTAATCCATTACGTGTAAAGTCTTGTGGGCCAAAAAAATATCCCTGTTTAGATGCCAAAGTGTGTAAGTGACATCCGTTTACAATGGCACAGTGTTGTCAGTCTATTCTAACTGCCCTCCCACCCCCACCCCCAAACACACACACACCCTCCCCCCCACCCCTCCTCTCACGCTCCCTGGAAAGCCTAGTTTACGCTCTGCAAAAAAACAAAAAAAATGCATTAAAATAGGCAGCATTATTTTCTACAGAAGCTCACCGGTCGCCTTAAAAACAGGGAGCGTCGTAGTGTTATACCAGTTATTATACGTCAGTCAGTTGATGTGTGCCAAGCCTGGATTCACTTTTGTCTACAGTTTAAAATCTCCCCACTTGTCCGAGTCAGTCAGGGTTCTTTTGATATTTGATATTTACAATATTCCGCTATTTTTTAAGAGTGGAGGCGGAGAGGCTAAAAAAATGGCCGCTTTTTTTTTTGTCCTAGCAAAGGTTGATAAAATTTAAAAAGTTAGGATAGGATAACTCAAATTTTTAAGGTAAATGTCTTAGCTATATTTTTTTTTTTTGTTTTTAGGCTAAAACTTAGAATTAACAACATAGTTGGCTCAATAGACCGTTTTCCTGAATCGTGTGACACGTGAACATAGAGTTCTAATGCAACATTTGAATCAGGATTTTTCAAATGGTCGACTTTTTGCGTGGGGGTTGACAGATATTCCTAAAATCTTTCATACACATATAAGCATTCAGTTTACCCCCCTGAATAGCATAGTTACAAGGATTTATTTAGTGAATTTGGGTTGCCAGGGCCTTTAAACTTAATAGTTTTATTTTTAGCCTCAAAAACTGAAAAAATCGAGTGCAGACAATTGCCCAAAAATTTAGTTTTATTTTATTACATTTTTTATCTTTTTCAACAGTTGAGGATTCCGCTCTCTCAGTCTGGTTGTTGTTGTCAGGGGTAACCAGGTTGTCTCCCACGGTAACCAGGGTTATTAAAAAACAGGGGTCTGTATGTGTGGACAGAGGCGTATTATTGCAGAAAGCGCCAGGGGAAATAAAGCGCTTGTTTAAGAGGTCAGATCAAGCCCGTCTGTCCATCTCCATCCGACTGCACTCGCAAAAAAAAACAATATGAAGGCACTATTGCTTTCATTTACCCTCTGACTTATCTGATTACTCTGATATCTCGAGTATAAATAAAGGTTAAATAAATAAAGAATAAATAAATTTACCCGCTCAATGACCAAACACCCAAATACCAAACTTTTAATCTTAGGGAGAAGATTTTTAATTATTTTTATTTATTTTTTCTTATTCTAAATGCAGTATTATACATAAGCAGTGCCACAACTACAGCCATAACTACCTGTATGAAAGCTTAGGGAATGTTAAAATCAGTCCCAATCAATCAGTGTTAAAAGCGTAAAACCCGTTTTGCTGGTTTTTCCCGCTGCTGCAGTGTCAAAAAAAACACTATTTTGCATCACTTTCACTCTCACTCTCACTCTCGCACAAACTCACTCAGACATATTCTGTTTTTTCGTCGAGATCTTACACGGCTGTCCATGTGTGATTTTTAAGACTTTTTTTTAAACTGTCCCAAATACACAAAAAAAAAACATACGTTCGAAATTGCCAAAATCTCACCGAGTTGCACACAGCAAAAGTAAACGTTGCACATTCTCGCGTGAAGCATATTTTTGTCGTTTTTTTTAAAATGTCGAAGCACAAAAAGGGTTTGCGGACGGACACAGTTTGCGTGTGGAGCGTTTCATCATCTCAGGGGCTTTCACTGCTCAATGCCTGTTGTTATTCAATCTTAATTGTTCACTGTTCACTTATCTGTTCAACTTTCTTTCTTGATTATCTTAAGTAACAAAACAAAATCTTTTTGAAAGGACAAAAAAAAAATGTTTTGAACTATGTCGTTTTCTTTGCATTATTATGGCTTCAAATTGTCAAATTGTTTTTTGAGGAAGAAAAAACTGTTTTGTGTGTTTTCTCTCTTTCCGTGATGTATACAGAAAAAAACTTGTTGTCTGTAGAAAAATTATTCGAAAATTACTTACTTAATTTTTTTGTTTTATTTTCAATTTTTTCGATTTTTTTTTCCACTAGTTTTCAAAGTTATTGTCTCGAGAGAGAGAAGCCAAAAAGTCAAATGCATTTTATCAGTGGATCCTGTAAAAGCGTGATGTATGTTTGTTTGACAAAAAAAGAAAAATCTTTGTCACTTACTTGGAAATGGGGGTTTCAAAAAAAAAGTACAAAAAATGCAGGCTTTCCTATTTCTATAACTGATTGTACTTATGCATTTTGTACCAGTGGAATTTTTTTATATTGGAGATTAAAGGAAAACTAAAAAAAAAATATTAGAAAAAAAATCGCTGTCTTTTGGCCTTTTAAGTGGTGTGGCCTGTCCCCGAGTATGATTTCTAAAACTGGCATCAAGAACGTTGGCTTTTGATAATAAGAAGACTTTTTTTCCTAGACTATCTTTTTTGCGTTTCTTTCACTTCTTTTCCCCTTTACTTGACTGTTCTTTCGTTCTACCTTTTCTTACCTAAGTTCCGTTTTATATCTCTCTTTTTTTTTTCTTAATTTCATCTCTCGAAAAACAGCGTATATAGGTTTAAGTGTCAAAACTTTTAATTTTTAATCAAACATTTTTTTTTTCGCTTTTTAAAAATAGTTCTTAGCAAAGTTTGTCTATTATAACAACAAGCGGTAAGTTTCATTTTTCGACTTCCTTGTATTTGTGCCGTCTACACGATTTTAAGAAACAATTATAGTTATTGAAAAAGAAGGAATAGAAATATTTAGTCACCTTCCGTGGATTAATGTATTAGTTTTATTGAAAAATTTAACGAGATCGACAAATTATTAGAATAAAAAAAAAAAATACGTTTTTTGCTTTTAGCGGTTTCCGGTTTTTCTCTGTCCTTCTCTGTGAACTAACTGTGTAGCTGAAGCGGTC
>CASHTC010001341.1:37500-55000 GCA_949357725.1 Hyperoplus immaculatus
ACGCGAGGCAGACGCGAACAGGGAAGTGACAGCATTACCATACATGGAAACATCCGCGTGGAGACGTCACAAAGTTTTATGCACAAATTATGAAAGGGTAGACCGCTTTGAACACGTGACTTCTCGACTGGCTAGAATAGTGTTTAGTGCTCTGCACAGACACCCCAGACGGTCAGCAGGGAATATGTCGAAATGCATGTAAGTCATTATTTGATAATTTAGTATGGTTAAGCATGACTATGAATCATCATAACAATGTTTATAGGTCATAAAAGTCAAAAAGCATCATTGGTCCTCTTTAATCAACTTTGCGTCCACTAATTTGTCAATGACTTGAATGGTAACCGACATTAATTTACATGAAAAAGTTACGCACTATGGCTTTAAAAATTACACCGAATTTTATCATCCTATCCCATATTTTGCCATCTTTTTCCTGAGCTTAAAAAAAAACCTTCAAATGCTCCCATTATGAAACCTTCTCAGCTGAATAGATAGAATCACACGCATGAATAAAGCGCACAATCGATAGTAGACTATTTATAGTGATGTGAGGCAGTGATACTAGATCAATACAGCAAGTACAAAAACAATATTGTGTTTGCAAGATGAAAAATACAGGAATTGTGCTCAATGGTATATCAAAACAATGCATTTTTTTCCCAAGTAATTCAAGATATATATATATATATACAGCTCTGGAAATAAATTGAGAGACCACTGACTCCAAATGTTCAGTGTCTCTCGTTTTTTTTTCTATTTATAGGCATATGTTTGAGTAGAATTAACATTTTGGTTTTATAATATAAACTACTGACAACATTTCTACCAAATTCCAATGCATGTTTTAGTCATTAAGAGCATTTTTAATAAGTTATGTAGAGATGGAGATTGAAGAAAAATCCAGACTGGTCTCTTAATTCTTTACTTCACCAGTGAAAATATGAAGGTGTATTGAACTCTGAGATCCTATGTAGTATAAATATGCAACATTTTTAGAAATCGGTTCATCCTAGGCTGAGAAAAAGACAGACAGTGTTTTATGGTCTTACTGTCTAACCCTGCATTTTCCCATGCGTGACATCACACGTGGTAAAATAGGGTTAGGATTAACAGGACAGCTGGGCCAAGGGAAGACTGAGGGAAGAAAAACCTCATTCATTATATTATAATAGCGATTTTTATAATGACAGAACGCCGGTTCCGTATGGGTGAAGTATTCCTTTAACCCTGTGAAACCCAAGCATTGATTTTGTTGATGTAGGATTTGTTTCTCCTTTTTAAAATTGTTTTAGCAAGCCTCTGATCAGGAAAATATATTTAAAAAAAAATTTAAAAATTCCTGAGGATTTTGAGAAAACGTTGCAAAATCGCAACAACGGGTCTTAGTGGTTACAAATTTAGGGGTTGGGTTAGGGTTATGGTTAGGGTTGGGGTTGAGGTTGGGGTTAGAGGATTAGGGTTAGGGTTAGAGGGTTGGGGTTAAGGGTTAGAGGGTTAGGGTTAGGGTTAGGGTTAGGGGTTAGAGGGTTAGGGTTAGGGTTAGGGGTTAGAGGGTTAGGGTTAGGGGTTAGAGGGTTAGGGTTAGGGTTAGGGTTGGGGTTGGGGTTAGGGGTTGGGGTTAGGGTTAGAGGGTTAGGGTTCGGGGTTAGGGGTTAGGGTTGGGGTTAGGGTTAGGGTTTTAGGGTTAGGGTTAGGGTTAAGGGTTAGGGTTAGGGTTAGGGTTAGAGGGTTAGGGTTAGGGTTAGGGTTAGGGGTTAGGGTTAGATAGGGTTAGAGGGGTTAGGGTTACGGTTAGTGTTAGGGTTAGGGTTAGGGGTTAGGGGTTGGGGTTAGGGTTAGAGGGTTAGGGTTAGGGGTTAGGGTTGGGGTTAGGGTTAGGGTTAGAGGTTTAGGGTTAGGGTTAGGGTTAGAGGGTTAGGGTTAGGTTTAGGGTCAGGGTTAGGGTTAGGGTTAGGGGTTAGGGGTTGGGGTTGGGGTTAGGGTTAGAGGGTTAGGGTTAGAGGGTTAGGGTTAGGGTTAGAGGTTAAGGGTAGGGTTAGGGTTAGGGGTAGGGTTAGGGTTTAGGGGTTAGGGGTTAGGGTTAGGGTTACCCTTTTTATCTTTTGCAGATCTCACACATGTAATTACTGTAAATTATTATACTATAAAGCAAGACTGGGATTCAATGGGAGTAATTTTTCAAAACAAAAGTTTTGTATTTGTGTTATAGTTTTAGGCTAAAGTTTAAGGTTATTTAGTTTTATATAAAACTAAATGACTTTAAACCTTAAACTTTAGTGAACTTTAGCTTAAAACACAAATAATACACAATTTACTCATGATAAGTGATTGGGCCTTTTTGTTTTGAAAAATGACTCCCATTGAAGCCCAGTGTTGCGTTTTTGCAACATTAAAAGAAATCACTGAAAATCATGTAAATTTAACTTTTTTAGTTTGGTTATTGAAGTAATATGTTACAGAACAACTTTACAATACAGGAAAAAAATATTAAAGGTCAAGTACTTACTTGGAAAATTGTTAAAATTGATCCAACAGAGAGAGCTGGGAGCTCAGTGGGAGTCATCCATGTTGTTTGAATTTGAAATGTTGCTGTTCTTACAATACTAATATTTTCCGGCCAAAATTGGTGATTTGATCCATTGTATAGTCTGGAGTGCTGGAATATGTAGTCTTTGTGTACATTTAGTCCTGGAAAATGACTACAAAACAGCTTCCAATAGATGTTGCAAATTTACAACAGTGGGTCTCAGAGGGTTAATGTATTATGCAGTTGATCAGCGGGGCTATTTGTTACCACCGTGTGTGAATGTTTCTTTTGAAGGTACATACGAGAACATTTTTAAATCTCCAAGCCACACAGCTTGTCTATTATTCAAGCTTTTCGTAAGGTGCAAAAAACAAGACTTCTCTGCAGGGGCTGAGAAGAACACACATACACACACACACACACACACACTCACACCCATAGACACACACACACACACACACACACACACACACACACACACACACACACACACACACACACGCAGAGATAACAGGAGCAAAAGATATGTTTTTCATCCCAAAAAATATGAAAATTTTTACATTATATTAACAAGTGCTTTTCCATTTCATTTCCTATGAGTTGGGCTGAAAAATAATCTGTTAATACAAAGCATATTCACTGATTTTGACAAAAAATTATTTTAACAACAAGCGTTCTCCAGAATCACTGACTCCATCTTTAAATGAGAGAGTGAAAAATTAAAAGAAAAATTAAAACGTTTGTTATTTGGGGTCCCAAGGCAAGGCAAGTGTATTTCTACAGCACAATTCAGACACAATTCAGGCCATTCAAAGTGCTTTACAGGGGCATGAGATACATCAAGATTAAAATGCATCAAGCATAGAATACACACATTAGAAAATTGAATAAAAAAGTGAAAAAAAAAATCAATTCTTTGAATGATAGGAAGCCATTGTAAAGACCTCTGAACTGGGGTGACGTGATCCACTTTTTTGGTCCTATGAGGCCTATATGTTTACCTGATAGTAAGTCTGCCAGTGCCTCTGTCCACATATTAGAGTTTCCAAGCAGCATTTTTTCTTCCTTTCTTAAAGTCCAGGAGAAGAAGGAGAGAATAATGGTGGAAACAACAACAAGGTCAAAACATCGACTGATGAGCGACCGAGGCTGTGGTGTGGATGTGTCTCTTTTCACATCTGATCACTTTCCTTATCAGCGTTTTTTATAGGCATACTGCACCTTTGTAAGTCTATTTTAAACCATGCTACGTATATAAGGGGATAAGAAAATGTTGAATTACAATTATAGGACTATGAAATGCTACTGTGCAGTTTATTTAATGCGAAAAAAAAGCAAAATTCTAAGTTTTTTTATGAGTTGAATTGACTGTGCCATGGACCAAGTAAGAATTAAATGTGCAAATAGCTCTCTCTCTCTTCTCTCTCTCTCTCTCTCTCTCTCTGTCTCTCTCTCTCTCTGTCTCTCTCCCTCTCTCTCTCTCTCTCCTTCTTTCTCTCTCTCTCTCTCTCTCTCTCTCTTTCTCTTTCTCTATATCCCTCTTTCTCTCTCCCTCTCCATCTCTCTCTCTCTCTCTCTTTCTCTATATCCATCTCTCTCTCTGTCCCTCTCTCTCTCTTTCTGTCTCCCTCTCTCTCCCTCTCTCTCCCTCTCCCTCTCCCTCTCTCTCTTTTTGGTATTCAGGTAATTAAATTATAGTTTTGATCAAAGGGAAGCATTGTATTTTTTTATTTATTTTACATTTTCACAGCGTTTTTTATGCGTCCCCTTTGAAGAATTTCGGTGACTCATTCTCCCCCTTTTTGTCAGACAAAATATTCACTGAATTGTTAAGCTTATGCAATGCTCATGAGCTTATGGCAGCACACACAGGAGACACATGCAAAATCACATGCTCTTTCTTTTTACTACACTATACATACCACTGACATGCTTACGCTTTATGTTCCGAGCTGGGAG
Source organism: Hyperoplus immaculatus (assembly GCA_949357725.1). Taxonomy (NCBI): domain Eukaryota; kingdom Metazoa; phylum Chordata; class Actinopteri; order Uranoscopiformes; family Ammodytidae; genus Hyperoplus; species Hyperoplus immaculatus. Next base: position 41,990 of record CASHTC010001341.1, read on the forward strand.
AGGCAGCTTTTAGCTTCAGTGCCCCTGACTCCTGGAACAGCTTACAGCAACAAATTAAAATTAATACCACGATATCTTCTAACCAATTTAAACATGCTGTCTTGAATCTGCCAAACTTTGCTGTAACTGTTTTAATTAGGCCGTATTGTACTCTTTACCAATTAAATTATGTTCCTCGTCACTCTACATCTCTGTCTAAAAGGTTTCTCTTTACCAGCTTCTTGTGTATTTGTATGTTATATTGTGTTTGTATTGTTGTTTTTTGTTTCTCGACATCCTTGTAAATGAGGCTCACAGCTCAGTGATATCTCGAGTATAAAGAAAGGTTAAATAAATACCAAAGTACAGAAGAGTTTTAGGGCCACGGGATAGAGAGAGAGAGAAAAAACAGACAAGGAAGATTTTTTTTTCATTATGTCGATAAATGTGAAGAATAAAGACGAATACTCCAAAATGCTATTGGGGTTAGTGGGGCATTTATGTATTGTCAGCATACTACAATGTACCTGCATGTATTGGGACATCCTAAATCTTTTTTGTGGCATACTAAATAGTAGAGAAGTATGGCGATTGAAACGAAGGGATGGATACCAGAGGATTTCAAGCAAGCAGCGGTGTGTTAGTTACCAGGGTTACATGATGAGGCAATGGCGCCATCTAGCGTCGACTGAAGACACTGCAGGTGAAAACGGTAAAAAAAAAAAAAAAAAACATTCATTCGTTGCCAGTTGATTACTGACATTAACACGATTTGAAGAAATATGCAATTTTGGCAATAGCTAAGTAATTATATGTGGAAATGTGCATGTCTTTGAAAACCAAAAATGTAGATGTTGGATGAAGCCAGAGTTAAAATCTGTATTTTAATTTTGTACATCATATTACCGTCCAAAGTTTTTAACAGAACAGATTCTGGATTCAACCTTTCAACCTTTTTTCATTTTATAAATCAAACAAATACTATGTAACAGGTCTTTGAAATGCAGAAAAAACACTCAAAAAAAGGCACTCCCCTTCTGATATTAGGTGTGGTTGTGTGTGTGTGTGTGTGTGTGTGTGTGTGTGTGTGTGTGTGTGTGTGTGTGTGTGTGTGTGTGTGTGTGTGTGAATGAGTGAGTGTGTGTGAGTGAGTGAGTGAGTGAGTGAGTGAGTGAGAGGGAGAGAGAGACTGAGAGAGAGAGAGGGGAGAGGGAGAGAGAGGGGTGGAGGTGTTACCCATCTGAGGATAATGCCTGTGTTGTTTTAATAGCATGCTCTTTGATGAGATTAGCTTTGTGTACTAAGGCCCAGTATTTCGCATTGATGTTTGGGCGTGCCGGATCTCACATCAACAGTTTTTATCTGTGTGTGTGTGTGTGTGTGTGTGTGTGTGTGTGTGTGTGTGTGTGTGTGTGTGTGTGTGTGTGTGTGTGTGTGTGTGTGTGTGTGCGTGTGTGTGCGTGTGTGTGTGCTTGTTATTATGACAACGCCCTTTAGACTTTTGAAGTGACATTTTATTGGTGTTCACAGTCACTACTAAGCTCCAGAAATAAATTATTGAAACTGCTAAACCAACTGTATCACCCACACTGGGTTTGACATGTCTACATTGTTTACCTTGTTTCTTGCACTCTTTGCAGCTTCAGGCTTTTGATAAAGCTATAGTGCGTAACTTTTACATTTAAATGAATGTCGGGTTACATTCAAGCCATCACCGAAACAAGTTGACACAAAGTTGATTAAGCCTATCAGCTCCAAAAAAAAAAACCTCTCTCTGTATTTCTCAGTATGGCAGCGTTTACAATCGAGACAGTGTTGTTGTAATTACTTAAAATTCCTCATGGGGGCAACAGAAGTTTAAAAAACAATGAAGGACACACTTTCTAGGTAAGCACAAGGTCAATCTTATTAGGAAAAGCGAATAGCCAAACTAACAACCAAGCAAGTGAACACTTAGAGGCAGAAAGAGTGTGTTATGGTCTCGCTGACTAACCCTACATTTTCCCATGTGTGACATCACACTTGGTAAAATGTAGGGTCAGGATTAACAGGACAGCTGGGCCAAGGGAAGACTGAGGGAAGACTGAGGGAAGAAAAACCTCATTCATTACATTATAATAGTGATTTTATAATGATAGAACGCCGGTTCCGTATGGGTGAAGTATTCCTTTAATTTAGATAAGCGATTCAATAAGCCTGCCTTATTAGTCTACTGTCGGTTTACAGAAGCTGACAGCGATGTGGTGTGTGTTATAGTCCAGTGTGTGTGTGTGTGTTTATGTGTGTGTGTGTGTGTGTGTGTGTGTGTGTGTGTGTGTGTGTGTGTGTGTGTGTGTGTGTGTGTGTGTGTGTGTGTGTGTGTGTGATTGTGTGTGTTTGTGTGTGTACCTGTACCACTTACCTTGTTAGCTCCATGCGTTACGACCTATTTGTCATCCTAATGTGTCATCATGTGCCATGTAAAGTGGGGCATTGAGAGAGGCTTTGGCCCCCCGATCAAGTGTCTGATTTCACGGACTGTTAAGCTGGTGATTGTGGCTTCGCTGTCCGCAACAAATTCTACAATCGGTTCCACCTACAACAAGTGGTCAATGTAAACGCATAATGTGGAGACACTAGAGGAATACACACACAGACTCACACACACACAGGTCAGACACAGACACACACAGACACACACACGCACACACACACAGGTCAGACACAGACACACACAGACACACACAGACAGACAGACAGACAGACAGACAGACAGACAGACAGACAGACAGACAGACAGACAGACAGAAGACAGACACAGACACACACACACACGCACACACACACACACACACACAGACAGATAGACAGACAGAAGACAGACACACACACACACACACACACAGGTCAGACACACACACACACACACACACACAGTGATCATGTTTAGTTGTATGAGCATTACCGGACACAGAAAATGTGTTAGCAAGGCAGTGTTGCAATCTAGAATCTCACCACTAGATGACGCCAACATACAGCCCTATGGCACACCGCACCTTTAAAGAAAGACTCAAGATTCAAAAACGTATATGCAAGTTTACGATCACCCTGTCTCAATTCTTACCTTTTTTTCCTCATTATATCCAGTGAAAAAGATGGAATTCATAATTTTTTAACTCCCTTACACGAAAGGATGCCCCATGATTACCTTCTATGTTTGTTTTCATGTCCAAGTCAAATTAAATCTGAATTTGTAGATTTTAAAATAGAACAGAAACATGAAAGAACAAAAAAACATTCCCCTTTTCAAAGCCGACCGTCCGGGCATCAAGCGACTGTTTGACGACTATATTTAGAAAGGCTTTTGTTTTCCCTTTCCTCTCATAATGTCAATATATTAAATCTAGAGGCTGTAGCTCATTTAAAAGCCCTTGTGCGATCGTCCCAATTCCTTTCTGTGTCCACTTTTACTTATATTTCTCCTATACGACCATCTTTAACTAGCCTGGCACCGCCCGGCCCGCCTACTACTTCCGCTCAATTTTCATTTCCCTTCAGTAGTCAGTCTGGGTGTGCCTTATATTCTTAGGTTTTCTCCAGACAGATTTCTGCCAGCCCAATCAGCGAACAGAGGGAGTGGCTCAGAACAATGACGTTGAGGTCATGCGCCAGTTTCAGTTGTAGTCAGAAGCCGGCGCATGACATGTTTGGTTGGCAGATCCAGAGCGGCACTGGGCAGATCCAATAGTTTTAAACTTCAACAGACACCCGCCTTCAAGTGAGTGAACGTTTGTCAATTGAGCGATTCCAGACCTTAAACGGCCATTATCTCAACATTAATTTTTCTTTTCAATACTCTGAACCATAAATCTCAACTTCTGAAGCACCTCATCAACTAAACTGGATCTTGATGTATTTTCTTTGTTTTTTTTCTATCTCTTTAATGCAATTTCTAATGTCTAATCTTGATGTATGTTATGCCCCTGTAAAGCACTTTGAATGGCCTTGTGTCTGTCATTGCGCTCTAGAAATACACTTGCCTTGCCTTGCCTATAGAGGGCAGTATACGCCTACAGAATCACACCACTTCATCTCAACATACACAGTGTTCCAATTCACATACTCTTTCTTTTTACTATGCCACATACCAAATAGAAGAGTTTGAGGGCCACAGGAGAGAAGAAAAAAGAATCTGATAAGGAAGTTTTTTTTTTCATTATGTCGATAAATGTCCAGAATAAAGACGAATTTAAGTTCAATATAGGTTATGTGGAATTTAGAAAACCCTTAAAAAAATGCATAGGTATATTAAAAACTCTTTGTTATTGTTTGTGAAATAAACGGGGTCACTCAGGACCTATGTTCTATAATATTGAACATTATTTTTTGATAGGCTATATATATGTTTTTCATGCTATTCTATTTTTATGTCTCTTGTTAAAGACATGTGCTACTCTGTACGTTAATAAACTTCTTCTATCATAATAAAAACTTTTAGGATTCTAATAAATCAATGTAGGCTAGATGAAGCACTTTGAATGGCCCATTGTGTCTGAATTGTGCTGTATAAAAAAACACGCCTTATAGACTCGTAGGCCTTGTTTTTGTTGAAGTGTTTTTTTATTAAAAAATTATGCAATTACATTAAACAATACAAATATACAATACAATTTCAGAGAGCAACAAAACATTTTACATTATTAGTACATAAACACTTCGGCTAGTAGTGGTGTAGTGAATCCAGGAGTCAGGGCGTAGGCTTATGTGGAGGCAATTTAATACTGACCACCTAAAAAGAAAAAAAAATATTCATACTGTCCCACCAAGTCAAGTGTGTGTAATTCATTGTCCCGTTGAAGTGTGGGACATTCAATTTGTGGTGAATGTCGCAGCAGTCAGTGACTCGAATAAGCCCGGCGGGGGCGCATTGCTACCTGAATCCTGCCCCGCTCTGCTTCCCACACACACACTTCTACACACACACACACACACACACACACACACACACACACACACACACACACACACACACACACACACACACACACACACACACACACACACACACACACACACACACACACACACATCGACAGCAGGAGAGTTTGAGAACTGTGCCCGGGACTTCCTGGTATATGTGGGACCATGGACGGTTTTTCTGCCCCAATCCTGCAGTGGATAAGCTGCCGGTAGCGATGTGAACGAGGCAGGGAACCCACCGCGACATATTTGGACAGAAAAGGTGAGTGTTTACGGGACAGTTTGTGTGTTTACGCCATGTTTGAAAATGCATCTGTCAGTAAGCAAACGCTCGCTTGCCTTGCGGTAACTACGGTTACTGAATGACGGTAGGTAGGAAGGTAGCCCCCGTTAACGGTAGCTTTTTCAAAGTGAAGTGGAAACAAACATGGCGGAACGGTGTTTAAGAGACTTTGTTGTGTGTCTCTGTGAAATTATTTGCGTTGTTTTACGTCTGGGGAAGAGGGTATGTTGTGTTTCATATTTGTAAACTTTGTGCTTATTTGTATTCACCGAGGCCTACCTAGCCAAACCCACCGCCGTTAAGCTAGCGGATGACAACAATGGGACTGTCGATATCGCGTTACAAAATAAAGGTCGTAGTTTACGATAAGATAAGAGATAACATACGAGATACTATCCCTGCATTCCAAATCACATACTCTTTCTTTTTACTACACTACATACTTAAGTACAGAAGAGTTTTAGGGCCACAGACAGGAGAGAAAAAAAAAATCAGATAAGGAAGATTTTGTATTCATTATGTCAAGCAATGTCAAGAATAAAGACGTATACTCCAAAAGGCTATAGGAGTTAGTGGGGCATGAATGTATTTTCAGCATACAACAATTGACGTGCATGTATTGGGACATCCTAAATCTTGTTGTGGCATTTTTGTGAAGGGAAGTATGGGGATTTAAACACTATACACTGTATTGCTTTATTAGTCCTTCAGAGAAGAAATTAAGGTTGTTATAGCAACAAAAGGGACAGTGCGGAAGTAAGAGGTACACTGAAATAAGTAAACAAATGCAAACAGTCAGTTGAATAAGTTAACTGGTGTACAAAAGCAAATGAACCAATGGACAGTAAGTATAGAACACAATGGTATTGTACTACTAACTAGTAGTTGAACATTAAACAGTGTTATTGTAGGCTACATGAAATGGGCAGTGATATTGCATTTGCTTACAAGTACAAGGCTATGATATATAGCATAGTACAAGTGTAAGGTTGTAAAATATAAATGTATCATGTCAATAAACAAATACAGGAGCAGTTATTTGGCAAATAAATCCTAAATCTCCGTAACCGTTTCCCTCCAAAAATGCAACAAAGAAAAAGGAAGAAGAAAAACAGACGAGAAAAACTAAGGCATAAAAAAAGATAATAGTGCAAACAGACATAAGCATGCAACACATTTTAATTTTAAGATAATGACCTTTATTTGTATTGCAAAAATAAAAGTATAATGTTGATTTAAAATATAATACAATAGAACGTATTATAAAACAATGTACAGCCAAAACAAACACTGTTAAGAGGTACAGGTAGTAGGCTTTAAGCAGATGTATAAATATGAACAAATGTAACTATATGTCAGATCTACTATAATGTTATTAACAGGTGGTATAAGCTACTGTAAAATATGGAAGTGTAAAGCTTCTCCATTTAGCCCGCTCTCCTTGGTAAACACAACACAAAAACACAGTAGATGTATTTGTATAACATTTTTCCAATTTCCTCTATTATTATTGATCAGAAGATCCCTTGTCCTGCACTGTTGCTGCCTAGTATAACAACAGATGTATTTGTATAAAATCTAGATCTATAATATCCTCTATTCGTTGTACATTTTTGCTGCTTTCTCTCTTGATTGTTATGGAAAAGATCATAAGATTACCTTCCCCTGCACTATTGCTACCTAGTATTTTATTTTGAAACTCAAAGTCGCTGTACATCTGGTCGTGTTTTGTCTTATTGTTTAAACCTTCACTCGTCCGAAACCCCCCGTGCTGCCTCCCGCCTCCTGCAAAGGGATCAATGCGGCCGGTGCAGCAATCCCCGGCCTCCCATTGGCTGTAGCGCTGCGTTCCAAAGCTTCTGATTGGTTCTCGCGGCCTGTCAATCACTTTTGATGAGCTTAGAGCTTGGAACTGCTACTGCTTGCTACTGCAGTAGTCGCGTTTAATGAAGTTGTTTTAGATTGTGACAACAAGGCATTAACGCGGCGTGCATGTGGGGGTTTGCTTGTGTTGAATGAAGTTGAGCATTGCGCGCGCGCGTGTGTGTGTTAGGTTATTTCCTGCTGAGAGGTAGAGAGAGAGAAAAAGAGAGGGAATACAGAGAGAGAGGAGAGAGGGGGGATAGAGATACCTTTGTAGCAAGGTGTGTTAAGTTGTAAGAGAAATGGATGTATGGAGGAATACATTTTCAAAATAAAAGTCAGTTCCATACATTTATATTAGTATTTATTACATAGCCATATATAAAGGACAACCTTGATATGACATCAGTGTGTAGGCTATATGCAACAAGTATAATTCATTTTTTAAGTGTAAATTAACTACACAACAAAACAGCCCTACCATTAGGCTGTATACAGGTGTGGATATTTGTACTGCAATGTCTGTCTGTGACATGGCAATGGAGATTTTACTGCCCCTCTCCCCCCACACCTCTGTCTGTAGGTCTCTCTCTCTCTCGCTCTTCTATCTCTCTCTCTCTCTATCTGTCTATTTCTCTCTCTCTCTGTCTGTCTGTCTCTCTCTTCTCTGTCTGTCTTTCTCTCTCCCTCTCTTCTCTGTCTGTCTGTCTGTCTCTCCCTCTCTTTTTCAATGTGCTTGTTTTTGTATGTGTTGGCCTTTGTTGATTCACTTGTTTGTTAGGGTGACTGGTTTTACTCTGTGTGTGTGAAATGTAGTTGAATACTACACTGAAGCTAAAACCCTTTCTTTCCCAGCTCAGACCGGGCTTGTGGGACATGTGTCAAACAACAGGGAAGCTTCCATACATGTCTGTATTATTATTATCATGTATCTTGTATGCCTTGAAAATACTCAGTCTATATGAATATCTTTAACAACTGACTGTTTTCTAAAATTCACCCAAGTCACCATCAAATTCATTCGAGTATAAATAAAGCTTAAATGTAGGGGAAAAGAGTAGAAGTCTTCCTGTTTATGTCTTGTGGTCTATGGTTGCGTTCCGAATCGCATACTCTTTCTTTTTTCTATTCTACACACTACATCCGACGATAAAAAGAATCTAGTTAGGATGCAGTAGGCATACTATTGGGACATACTTTACTCTCTTATTTCATCATAACATTGCGCCTTGATCTTGCCTCTTGCTTTTATATCCGTCGCATCCCTGTTTGTTTTCATACGGAGGCTTCGTCGACGTGACGTCACTTCACGTGCGCACTGGATTGTGGGTCAGAATCGCCCAAATAGGATGCACTTTTCAACACTAACAATCTTGGCCGCATGAAGTAGGACATCCGGGTACTTCTAACCATCCTAAATCTGGCCACAAGAATCGGGACATCCTAAATCTTTTTTCTACATACTAGATAGTAGAAAGTATGCGATTCGGAACGCAACCTTCATGTCTTGTATCACTTTGTGGTTCCTTGTATTGTCTGACATAAAATAAAATACATATATACTAGTAGAAGTCTTTCTAAAGAGAAATTTTGGTTTTATTTTGAAATTTGTAGTAGGAATTCATCTATTTTAGTGATGGCTGACTTGACAACTGGTGTGTCTTTCAATCCGTCCTGTCCCGGTTCAGGATAATGCGGCTTAGCGCAGGCAGAGGCTTTACAGTTTGAAAACACACAGGCGCTGGGCACTAGTATTTAGCCTGGTACCTGCAGTAGCGTTCAGCCTACTGTACAGTATGTGACTGTGACTTGGTTTAAGACCTAAAAGCCTGTGTGTGTGTGTGTGTGTGTGTGTGTGTGCGTGCGACCTAAACGACTTGTAATTGAATACGGTCAATGTGTAATATTTATTCCACCTGCAATACTGAAGCTTTGGTGTAAGTGGAAGGCCAGATTTTAACTCCATTTCTCATTTTTATGAAGGTCTTAAAAATGCATTTTCGGTGTATTTTTTTTAATTTTTTTTTTAAAGTATCATTAGCAGACAGTTAAAACACATAGAAGCAAATCCTTCAGAATAGTGCTAAGAATGATTATGGAATGTTTAGTATAAATAAACAACTAAACTGTAAAAAAAATTATTGAAATTGAGCATTTCATTTATACCATATTTCCCGCACTATAAGCCGCACTGGACTATAAACCGCACTGGACTATAAGCCGCAGGTGTTTTAATGTTTAATTACCATATGTAAGAGTTTGTGCACAGAGGGGATTGTCGGGAAAGAGATGGCTGCTTGGGGAAGCTCCCATTTATTAACATTTCAACAAACAAGTTGCATATTTGCACAACGTATTCAAGTGTTACCATTTAGAGCAATACTAGCTACAGAACATATACTGTGCTGTGGAATAACAGGGTCGAAAAATGGGGAAAAAAAAGTCGCGGCTTATAGACCGAAAATGACGGTACTTGTATGAAAGTAGAAATGTTATGGAAGCAAAATAGACTAAAATCAAAATTGAACAGCACTTGAAAGAATTTTTTTTTTCCTGCTGTGTCTCTCCGAAAGTAAAAAGTTATGTTTGTTCAAGTGAGCAGCATGTCAGGTCAGGGTCACACCACTGACTGTCTTTATCAGGGTTTTTTTGGAGCCATTGTTTCATGCGCACACACACACACACACACACACACACACACACACACACACACACACACACACACACACACACACACTCATTATTGTGTCATTGCCTCTGACACACACACACACACACATACACACCCCCCCACCCCCACACACGCACACACACACACACACGCATTCTAACCTTTATTTATACAGGTATATCCCATTGAGTCCGAAGACTCTTTTGCAAGGGAGACCTGTTCCCATTTACACGTTACCATTCACACACACATTCATACACCGATAGCAGGCTAACTATCGACATTCACACGAGGCAAGGTGGGTGAAGTGTCTTGCCCAAGGACACAACAACTATGACACAGGGCAGGGCGGGGATCGAACCTCCAACCCTTTGATCATCGGCCGACCCGCTCTACCAACTGAGACACAGTCGCATTATTGTGTCATTGCCTCCGAGTTGCTGTTCTGGGATCAGCCCTTTCCCACATCTGATACAGAACAACGCAGATAGAAAAGCTACAGAGAGAAGCCACATTCCTCTCACTCTCCCACTCCTACTGGGGGAGTTATAGCTAAGATAGATAACAACATATTCTAGTCAGCAGGGCCGTGTGTGTGTGTGTGTGTGTGTGTGTGTGTGTGTGTGTGTGTGTGTGTGTGTGTGTGTGTGTGTGTGTGTGTGTGTGTGTGTGTGTGTGTGTGTGTGTGTGTGTGTGTGTGTGTGTGTGTGTGTGTGTGTGTGTGTGTATTTTGCCAGGCCGCCCGCCTTGTTTTGTCCATATGAATGCCTGTGACATAGCAACAGAGATTTTACTGGGTTCCCCTCTCTCTCTCCATCTCTCTGTCTGTCTGTCTCTCTCTCTCTCTCTCTTTCTCCCTCTCTATATGAGTAAAGTCACGTTAACTTTGTGGAAACTTTCAGGTGTACTGTAATGCCCAGTCGAAGGCATTTCAATCAGGTGCAGCCGACTCCACACGGCAGGCAGCCCACCCACATACCAGATACCACACACACACACACACTCACTCACTCACTCACTCACTCTCTCTCTCTCACACACACACACACACACACACACACACACACACACACACACACACACACACACACACACACACACACACACACACACACACACATTCCCTCACTGCTGTCCAGGCCTTGGCTCAAACTGCTGGCCGGCTTTATTGGCCACTGATCCCCGGCTGGCCCAGTGAACAGCGCTCTCTCTTTTAATGCCCCTGGACCAGATGCTAAACCACACACACACTGTGGCCTTTGTGTGTGTGTGTGTGTGTGTGTGTGTGTGTGTGTGAGAGAGAGAGAAAGAGAGAGATGTATCCGTCACAGGGTTCCCGCAAATACCTTAAAAGAATAGTTCAACATTTTAAATGTTTAGCCTTTTACCTCAGTCTCTGGCTCAAGAAAAAGGCAACAGAAACCATTCCTGTAACTGTGCATGCATATTTTTGCATATGTTTATGTAATTGCTTAACTTAAATTGTACATTCCTGGTACAATTATTGTCCCCAGGGGTCACATCAGTGTAGATTGTACCTTGGGAGACAGAAATGGATTCCTAATCCTTATTTCTGACAGCGTAGAAGACATTAGATCGACTTGTTGACCTGCTTCAGTCTTGGTTACTGGCTGCTGTCCGAGCCCTGAGGTCAGAGGTCACAGAGCTAATGGGTTAACCGTTTCCATTTGTGAAGGCTGGCGAGTGTTATTCCTTGGTATGGAAGTCTTTCAAACATACAAACATTCTACACACGTTTTATTTTTACTTTTATACAACAATTCAACCCGGGTCTGCTGCTGTGCCCGGCCCGGTGGGGGGGACGCCCTACCAACTGAGCTAAAGGCGCCCCCCCCCCCCCCCCCGACTTGATTTTTAACGTGAAATTAGGAGAAAATTCACAGATTTTGACAATAGGTGATTTGTCAACAAACATTTTGAGTTAGAGTTACTTTTCCTAGTCAACCGGCCCACAATGCATTGCGTCTTTTCAAACGACACGCAAGTTTTTTTTTAAATTCTTTGTTGCTTCTGTATACTTCAGTGTAAACGGGCTGACGAACCTCGCATACACAATGAATGGTTAAGTAGACAGTATGTAGTATATACATGTTGAGTATGTAGGAGGGAGGACGTTACTAGGTTAAGTAGACAGTATGCAGTATATACATGTTGAGTATGTAGGAGGGAGGACGTTAGTAGGTTAAGTAGACAGTTTGCAGTATATACATGTTGAGTGTGTAGGAGGGAGGACGTTAGTAGGTTAAGTAGACAGTATGTAGTATATACATGTTGAGTATGTAGGAGGGAGGACGTTACTAGGTTAAGTAGACAGTATGCAGTATATACATGTTGAGTATGTAGGAGGGAGGACGTTAGTAGGTTAAGTAGACAGTATGTAGTATATACATGTTGAGTATGTAGGAGGGAGGACGTTAGTAGGTTAAGTAGACAGTATGCAGTATATACATGTTGAGTATGTAGGAGGGAGGACGTTAGTAGGTTAAGTAGACAGTATGCAGTATATACATGTTGAGTATATAGGAGGGAGGACGTTAGTAGGTTAAGTAGACAGTATGCAGTATATACATGTTGAGTATGTAGGAGGGAGGACGTTAGTAGGGCTTTTTCAATACAGCCACTGACTGTGCTAGTACAACCATTCTGCTGACCTGTGCTGTTTCGCTGTTCACTGCCCTGAAGGATATCCAATACCACAGAGTCTGCAGAGGTTGATGGAGGGAGGGAGGGAGGAAGAGAGGGAGAGAGAGAGAGGGAGAAAGAGGGAGGGAGAGAGAGAGGGAGGGAGGGAGGGAGAGAGGGGGAGAGAGGGAGAGAGAGAGAGGGAGGGAGAGAGAGAGAGAGATTGTACATTTTTACCTCACCTGCATAATATAGACACACACACACACACACACACACACACACACACACACACACACACACACACACACACACAGAGACTCTACTCCAGCTGGCATCTACAGAGTGATCAAATTACCCCCATTACTGCCGCATACTATCATGAGATTACTGTTATTTAGCCCAATGACCGGGAACATTCGGACGACGACACATACACACACACACACACACACACACACACACACACACACACACACACACACACACACACACACAGACACACACACACACACACACACACACATACACACACACATCAAACAATCCTGTTCGTCTCCCCGCCCTGTGCCCTGACATTTCTATCCCAGTGAAGATGTTATTAAGTAGGACC
>CASHTC010001341.1:77500-82500 GCA_949357725.1 Hyperoplus immaculatus
GTGTGTTGTCTCATTGTGTGTGTGTGCACGCCTCTCATGCACCATAGCGGTGAGTGAGCGCTGATGCATGGCTGTGTCCATGTGCCTTGAAGGTGTGTGTGTGTGTGTGTTCTCATTGTGTGTGTGGTCTTATTGTGTGTGTTATCTCATTGTGTGTGTGTGTGTGTGTGTGTGTGTGTGTGCTCATTGTGTGTGTGGTATTATTGTGTGGGTGTGTGTGTGTTCTCATTGTGTGTGTGTGTGTGTGTGTGTGTGTGTGTGTGTGTGTATGTGTGTGTGCCTGTGTGTGTGAAACCTCGCTGCTCAAGGTCACTCACATAGAGATATAAGGATAGGGGCTCAGAATGTTTTATGAATGAAAAATTCTGATATAGATTTTAAATGTTAAAGTTGATATAGAACAGCCAGTGAAAAGTTGATTTTTCGATATGTGTCCTTGTGAGTTTGTACAGAAATGTTCTTGGAATGCCGTGGCGCCCTTAGCTCAGTGGGTAGGGCGTCCCCACCCCCCATGGGCCTCGGCCAGCAGCGGACCCGGGTTTGATTCCAGCCCGCGGTCGTTCTCTGCATGTCACTCCCCTCTCTGCCCCATTTCACCTCTGTCTCTACACTATCAATAAAGCATAAAAATGCCAAAAAAATATCTTGGAATGAGTTTCAGTATCTTGATGGAAAAGCATAAGCTGTCGGTAGTAAGTAGAAGATGTAATATTATGCGTGTAATAGTGAGATTGACCATCTGGCCGTGTTTTTAAAACGGGATTAAGTTTCATGTCCCTCCATCGTCAATCTTAACGGCTTTCCATGCTATGGAGGTGACCTCAGCTTAAAGACCTACTTCACCGGTGTGAATATGAAGGTGTATTGAACTCTGAGATCCTATGTTGTATAAATGTGCAAAGATTTTTGAAATTGGTTCATCCTAGCCTGAGAAAAGGCAGAAAGAGTGATTTATGGTATTAACTGTCTAACCCTACATTTTACAGATGTGACATCACACATGGTAAAATGTAGTGATTTTGGTTGTGTGGCTATAGCTTTTGCATATCTTACGTACGTGATACGTGATTTGGAAACGTGACTTTCATTTGCAATTTTCACACTCACTCACTCACTCACTCACTCACTCACTCACACACAGACACAGACACACACACACAGATTACAGTACAGTAGTATGTACACATCTAGCCTTCACATTTTGCCCTTTACATTCTGCTCATGTCCTCGGCTTCACAGTTAATGTGTACATAAAAAAGGGGATGAGACAGACAGACACAATGAGAGGGAGTTAGAGAGAGAGAAGGAAGGAGAGAGAGAGAGAGACAGAGAGAGATGGGGGGTAGGGAGAGAGAGAGAGATAGAGAGGGAGAGAGAGACAGAGACACAATGAGAGAGAAAGAGAGAGGGAGAAGGAGGGAGAGAGAGAGAGAGATAAAGGGAGGGAGAGGGAGAGAGACATAGAGAGATGGGGAGAGAGAGAGAGAGATTGAGAGAGAGAGAGATAGGGTGGAGTGCAGAGGAAAGGGTGGGTCGTAGATTCAGTGTGTGAGTGAGTTGAATCGCTCATTAATAAGAATTTAAAAGGATGTGAAGAGACAGCGCGGAGCAAAGCAGCAGCAAACGTTTTCCAGGATAGAGGGAGAGAGAGAGACACACACACAGAGGGAGGGAGAGAGAGACACACACACACAGAGGGAGGGAGAGAGAGACACACACACACAGAGGGAGGGAGAGAGAGAGACACACACAGAGGGAGGGAGACGGAGGGAGGGAGAGAGAGAGAGATGTACAGAGAGAGAGAGAGACACACACATACACACACACAGAGGGGGAGAGAGAGAGAGAGAGACACACACACAGAGGGAGAGAGAGACAGAGGGAGGGAGGGAGAGAGAGCGAGAGAGATGTACAGAGAGAGAGACACACACACACACACAGAGGGGGAGAGCGAGAGACACAGAGAGAGAGGGAGGGAGAGAGGGAGAGAGAGAGACAGGCACACACACACATACACAGAGGGAGCGAGAGAGGGAGGAAGAGAGAGACACACACACACACATACACAGCGAGAGAGAGACAGAGGGAGGGAGAGAGAGAGATAGACACACACACACAGAGGGAGGGAGAGAGAGACACACACACACAGAGGGAGGGAGAGAGAGAGACACACACAGAGGGAGGGAGACGGAGGGAGGGAGAGAGAGAGAGAGATGTACAGAGAGAGAGAGAGACACACACATACACACACACAGAGGGGGAGAGAGAGAGAGAGACACACACACACACAGAGGGAGAGAGAGACAGAGGGAGGGAGGGAGAGAGAGCGAGAGAGATGTACAGAGAGAGAGACACACACACACACACAGAGGGGGAGAGCGAGAGACAGAGGGAGGGAGAGAGGGAGAGAGAGAGACAGGCACACATACACAGAGGGAGCGAGAGAGGGAGGAAGAGAGAGACACACACACACATACACAGCGAGAGAGAGAGACAGAGGGAGGGAGAGAGAGAGATAGACACACACACACAGAGGAAGGGAGAGAGAGAGAGAGGGAGGGAGAGAGAGACACACACACACACAGACAGCGAGAGGGAGAGGGAGAGAGGGAGAGGGAGAGAGATAGACAGAGGGAAACGAGGAGAGAGGGAGGGAGAGAGAGGCACTAAGCCATTGTTGGTAGAGGGAAAAGGGAAGTCGGAAGAGGATATGAGAGAGTTGGACAGTTGTCGAGACCAAGGCTTCTCTCTCCCTCTTCTCTGCCGGTGGGGATTGTGCATTGATCCTTAGCAGACGGACCACCAGGCAAAGCAGGTGTTTGGTGTTTTGACTGCAGCAGCCACAGAGAGAAAGACTGAACGGAGAGAATAGAAAGAAGAGAAGAGAGGAGGGGAGGCAATGATCTGTTTGTTCTTCTCTTCTGCTGTTCGCCGAAAGCTGAGTGTGTGTGTGTGTGAGTGTGATCGTGTGTGTGAGAGAGAGAGAAAGAGAGAAAGCGAGAGTGTTTGTGTGTGTGTGTGTGCTTGTGTGTTTGTGTGTGTGTATGTTCATGTGTGTGCATGTGTGAGAGAGCGAGAGAGAGTGTGTGACTGTGTTCGTGTGACTGTCTGTGTGTGTGTTTGTGTGTCAGAGACTGTGTGTATGTCAGAGACTGTGTGTATGTCAGAGAGCTTGTGTGTGTGTGTGTGTTCATTTGCGTGTGTGCGTGTGTGCGTGTGTGTGTGTGTGTGTGTGTGAGAGAGAGCAAAGCACTCAAGCTGGGCGACACATCACACACACGAGAGATGAACACATTCAGTTTGCCAGCCAGCGGAACATCTTCCTCCGTTACTTTATAGGAGCTGCCATAGATGGATGGATAGATAGATAGATAGATAGATAGATAGATAGATAGATAGATAGATAGATAGATAGATAGATAGATAGATAGATAGATAGATAGATAGATAGATAGATAGATAGATAGATAGATAGATGGATCTGTTCTTGGGAGAATTTTATGTTTTTTTATGGAGGGAAGCAAGGACTATATCTGAAGACATATGAGTTGTGCTGTGATTCAATTTAAAAATTCAAGATTGAAGAAGTGTATTTGTGATATAGCACAACAATAACAGCAGCAGTTATTGTTTGAAATTTTGAAGAAGGGATCGTCGGAAAGCAAGGAGAAAAAGATTTAAAGAAAGAAGCCGTTTTTTTAAGGAAGTCCTTCCAGGACGCCACCCACGTAACTAGCACGAAAATCGGGTTCATTTCCGCTTTTTTTGGGGGGGATGCTAAAAAACCAAGACATCCAGGAGTTTTAAGTGGACCATAATATGGATCTTTAGGGAGTGATTCCCGAGAAGTATCCCAGGGAGGTGATGCGGTTTTGGGGTGTGAGAGGGCAAAGATGGGCCGCCCCTGGAGCCCCGCGGAGCCAGCGGCCGCCTCCCAGTGAACATGCAGGTCCTTCAGATCGTCAAAGAGCTGGTGTCGCCGTCTAGAAGGAGGGCAGCAGCCACCAGATTTGGAGGTGTGTGTGTGTGGTTGGGGGAGGGGGAGGGGGGGAGTGTGTGTGTGTGTGTGTAGGGGGGGGCTGTGTGTGTTTGTTTGGGTGTGTGCGGGGTTGGGGGAGTGTGTGGGTGTGTCTGTGTGTGTGTACTGGTACAACTATTTTTGTGAGAACTATTTTTGTGTGAATATATCCTCAGTACAGACGTACAAACGTGTGTGTGTGTGTGTGTGTCTGTCGGGCGTCCGTGTCTGTGTCTGTCGGGGGTCCGTGTACCGTGTGTGTGTACCGTGTGTGTGTACCGTGCATGTACCGAACTTCACATAATTTCGTTGAAGTAATGACCCACTTACAGTAGTAGACGTCGGTGAAGTTGATTCCACATGCTAGAATCATAAGCCCTGATTTCTCTGCAAAGCTAGATAGATAGACAGACAGACAGACAGACAGACAGACAGACAGACAGACAGACAGACAGACAGACAGACAGACAGACAGACAGACAGACAGACAAATAAATAAAGTCTAACTAACTAGGACTAAGAGCTTTATTTCTGATTATCACATATAGCTGACAAATGAAGATAACAGTCATCTAACTACAGGAGGAAAGCAAACAGTAGCTCTGTTTGTCATTTGCAACAGAGCTAAGTAAAGTAAAAAAAATGGTTCTTAATATTTGTGAAAAAACAATTGGAATATGTGATATGCTTTTGCTTCTCACCTCATCAAATCTCAAATTGGAAAATCAAAGTATAGGGAAATCTTTTGGAGAAACCAGAGGGATTTTTGTACGTGAAATGGCGAAAAACCTTTGTTCGCTCTACTTGTTCGTTAGGCAGAGATAGTCCGACACACACTTCTTGGGAAGCACGCACAGAGAACGTTTAACTTGGTGTTGACTCATTTATTCAACAATAACTCCGGTTGACTTTCCAGGAAATAACGAAGCATAAAGACTCCAAACAAAGACTGTTTTTGTGGCCAACACAGGGTTCTTACTCT
>CASHTC010001341.1:90000-92500 GCA_949357725.1 Hyperoplus immaculatus
TCACCCTTTCAGATAATATCGCTTTGTGCAGCATTTGTTCGGGGCGCAAAAGTGAGCATAACATTATTCTCAGCAGATAGACTGAACATGTGAAAAAAAACTAAATTACTGTTCCTCAAATGTCAAACACTATCCCATAATTGTCCTATTATTTTCGTTTATTTGATGTATTTTTTTAAATTGCAGGCAGCTATGATTCAAATGATATGCCATCTCTCTTTCAGATAATGTGAGCTCGCTTTGAGCTGGTTCTAGCCTCTAAAACGGGAGAAGAAATTGCATATAATCATAATCATAAAAAAGATTTTGAAGATGGATGAAGCTATGTACTGTGTGTGTGCTTAAAAGAAACCCAGGATTAATACACAGCCTAGGCTCTGTAAACTGGCATGTTACTAGCTTCGTTGGACCCCTCCCTTTGTTTATATAACATTTGTTTACATACCAGTTTACAGAACCTAGGCTGTTTATTAACACCATATTTTTATTTTATTTATTTTTTTATAAAGATATTTTTTTTGGCATTGTAATGCTTTATTGATAGTGTAGAGACAGAGGTGAAATGGGGCAGAGAGAGGGGAGTGACATGCAGAGAACGACCGCGGGCTGGAATCGAACCCGGGTCCGCTGCTGGCCGAGGCCCATGGGGGGGGACGCCCTACCAACTGAGCTAAGGGCGCCCCAACACCATGTTTATTTTCAGTGCACACACAGTACAGACAGGTAACTCTGTGGCTCGGACAGGCAACAACAGAAAGTGAAAAACACACCTAACTGTTCCTCAAAAGTCTAACTTCCTCACTGGTTAAGGTTAGAATCGAAATGCATTTCCTTTATTGTTTTTCAAACACGCACACAAGACACACTCACCTTTACACACACGCGCACACACAAATACACACACACACACACACACACACACACACACACTCAGTCAGTCAGTCAGTCACTCACTCACTCACTCACTCACTCACTCACTCACTCACTCACTCACTCACTCACTCACTCACTCACTCTCTCACACACACACACACACATACACACACACTCAGTCAGTCACTCATTCACTCACTCACTCACTCACTCACTCACTCACTCAATCACTCACTCACTCACTCTCTCACACACACACACACACACACACACACACACACACACACACACACACACACACACACACACACACACACACACACACACACACACACAAAGAGAGATTGTATAACAATTCACTAGTATTCATCCCTTCTCTGCCTCTGATTTCAAGCCAGTTTTAGCCTCTCTGAACAATATATTTTTATAATCATTTTGACAGCATGTCATTATCTTGCCGGCTGCCGCTCCGCTCACTGACAGACACTTTGATACTGATTAATATCTCACTTCTGGGAATATATCTGCGCTTTCATTTTTCTTGGTCTATTTCTAGGGAGGTTTTTCAAGGAAAGACAGCTAAGAATTAACTAATGCCAGGGCTCAGATTGCACAATATCAACCCTAATTTTATTTATTTTTTTAAATATTTTTTTAAGATTATTTTTTGGCATTTTTATGCTCTATTAGACATATTTGGAGTGACAGATTAAATGGGGTAGAGATATGACAAACGGCATTAAGAAAAACCATATAAAAATAGCATTCTTTGCACTGATGTTCTCGTTTTGCTGTTAAGGAAAGACAGCTAAGAATTAACTAATGCCAGGGCTCAGATCTCACAATTCAAGCCCTCATTTTAGGTATGGGGCCGATCCGATCCAATTTAAAAACTTATCAGACATCCACTTTTCAAATGTCACATACATCGTGGATTTGATCCTAACTGGAACTTATTTTCTTACGCCGTGTCAAAAGAATATTGTTTTAATGACAATGTCTGATAGTATCTGGACTGTGAAGCATACGTCTACTTCTGAAACTGGGGTATAAACATAAAAAAATGTTGATGTCATGAATATTACAATATGTTTTGTTGTAATTGTTCATTCTTGCGCCCCCTTTGGACAAAAGCTGTGGTGATTTTACTACGCCAGCTGTTGTTCCTGGGTGAGCGTATACCCATGACAAAGGCATCAAGAAAAACCATATAAAAACAGCATTCTTTGCACTGATGGTCTCGTTTGCTGTTACATTATGATCATCAGAGGAAAAATGAGAATGTTTAAGAAATATTTAAAAGTTCCTCGTAGCACCTTTTTAAATAAAAAATAAACACAGTGAGAGACAAGTTTCCCCAATAGATGGAAAAGCCTTTGATCCAAAGTGCATCTTCACTTGAGTATTGATTTGAGTCAGAGCCTCTTTGAAGGTAACGCACAAGTAGAGAAGTGGATTTTAGTGGACTGTGTGTGTGTGTGTGTGCGTGTGTGTGTGTGTGTCTGTGTGTGAGGGGAGTGTGTGTGTGTGTGTGTGTGTGTGTGTGTGTGTGTGTGTGTGTGTGTGTGCTGTGACCCTGGAGCTTCTGAAGTGATAACAGCACTTAAGTTCTGTCCGCTAACTCTCC
>CASHTC010001341.1:105000-112500 GCA_949357725.1 Hyperoplus immaculatus
CGGACATGGATTACTGCAACCATGTCCTGTGGTCTGATGAGACCAAAATACATTTATTTGGTTCAGATGGTGTTAAGAGTGTGGAGCGGCAACCAGGTGAGGAGTACAAAGACAAGTGTGTCTTGCCTAGAGTCAAGCATGGTGGTTGGAGTGTCATGGTCTGGGGATGCATGAGTGCTGCCAGCACTGGGGATCTACAGTTCATTGAATTCTAACATGTACTGTGACATACTGAAGCAGAGCATGATCCCCTCCCTTCATAAACTGGGCTGCAGGGCAGTACTGCAACATGATAACGACCCCAAACACCCCTCCGAACGACCACTGGCTTGCTAAAGAAGCTGAGGGTAAAGGTTATGGACTGGCCAAGCATGTCTCCAGTCTTAAACTCTATTGAGCATCTTTGGGGCATCCTAAAACGGGAGATGGAGGAGCTTAAGGACTCTAATATCCACCAGCTCCTTGATGTCGTCATGAATGGGTAGAAGAGGGTTCCAGTTGCAACTTGTGAAGCTCTAGTGAACTGCATGCCCAAGAGGGTTAAGGCAGTGCTGGAAAATAATGATGGCAAAACAAAATATTGACACTTTGGGCCCAATTTGGAATTTTTTTCTTAGGGGTGTACTCACTTTTGTTGCCAGCAGTTTAGACATTAATGGCTGTGTGTCGAGTTATTTTGAGGGGACAGTAAATTTACACTGTTATACAAGCTGTACACTGACTACTTGACATTGTATCAAAGTGTCATTTATTCAGTGTTGTCGCATGGAAAGATATAATGAAATATTTGAAGAAATGTTAGGGGTGTACTCACTTTTGTGAGATACTGTATGTCCATATTTCTGCATATTTTGGACCAAGGCCTTGTCACCGCCATCTTGAAAGTGTCATAGTTGGAATGTCATCAGGTGCATTGTTTAAAATTTAGAATTGTTCTTGTCCTTGAAGGCCACTGTAGCTTCTGTTATTATTCTAAAGGGTTGGGGTTACCCAGGGAGTGTTGCATTCTAGAACTTTGTAGAACTTTCTTGATGATATTACACACTGCACCTTTAAAGTGTTTATGGGGGCGACTGTGGCTCAGGTGGCATCTATCATAGTTTACCACCACCGGTAAGACTGTGTGTGAATGAACGGAACCTGAAACGCTATATAAATCCAATCCATTATTATTAGTATTATAGTAAGGTGTGTTCACTCATTAACCCCCCTCTCTCTCTCACTCACTCACTCACTCACTCACTCACTCACTCACTCACTCACTCACTCACTCACTCACTCACTCACGCACTCACTCATTCACTCTCTCACTCACTCACTCACTCACTCACTCACTCACTCACTCACTCACTCACTCACTCACTCACTCACTCACTCACTCACTCACTCACACACTCTCACAGAGCTGTTAAAGTGTGTACAGTAATGTGTGTTCACTCATTAACCCCCCTCCTCTCTCTCTCTCTCTCTCTCATCTATCTTTCTCTCTCTCTCTCTCACTCACACACTCACTCACTCATTCACACACACACACACACACACACACACACACACACACACACACACACACACACACACACACACACAGAGCTGTTGAAGTGTGTTTAGTAATGTGTGTTCACGCATTAACCCCCCCTCTCTCTCTGTTTACAGCGTCTGATACCGAGCAGCAGGATGCAGCGGTGAAACTGGACCAGGAGCGCGCTGACATCGTCGCCAAATATGACAAGGTACAATGAGCTGTCTCTCTCTCTCTCTTTCTTTCTCTCCCTCTCTCCATCTCTCTCTCTCTAGCTCTCTCTCTCTCTCCCATATGACAAGGTACAATGAGCTGTCTCTCTCTCTCTCTCTCTCTCCCTCTCCCTCTCTCTCTAGCTCTCCCTCTCCCTCTCCCTCTTCCTCTCCCTCTCTCTAGCTTTCTCTCTCTCTCCCATATGACAAGGTACAGAGTGCTGCCTCTCTCTCCCTCTCTTTCTCTCTCTCTCCCTCTCTCTTTCTCTCTCTCCCTCTCTCTCCCTCTCCCTCTCCCTCTCCCTCTCCCTCTCTCTCTCTCCCTCTCCCTCTCCCTCTCTCTAGCTCTCTCTCTCTCTCCCATATGACAAGGTACAATTAGAGCTCTATAAGGCTGGCTGTGACAAGCAGACCCGGGTTAGAATCCAGCCCGGGTCGTTCTCTGCATGTCATTCCCCTCTCTGACACATTTCATCTCTGTCTCTACCAAAAATTAAACCTGCAGTGTGTAGAATTTTGGGTTTTATTTCCTAGCAGATTTTGTAGAAAGTAATTATAATATCCACAAGTACATTTAATTTAGTGCATAATAGCTGAAAAAAATGTTTTGAATTATTATTTTTTCCCTTAGAAAGGGTCTCATATATGTCCATATTTCTGCATATTTTGGACCAAGGCCTAGTGCCGCCATCTTGAAAGTGTCATAGTTGGAATGTCATCAGGTACGTTGTCTAAAATTTAGAATTGTTCTTGTCCTTTAAGGCCACTGTAGCTTCTGTTATTATTCTAAAGGGTTGGGGTTACCCAGGGAGCGTTGCATTCTAGAACTTTGTAGAACTTTCTTGATGATGTCATATTACACACTGCACCTTTAAATATAAAAATGCCACAATCTTTCAGTCAGGCTGTACCAGTCAGGCTGTACCAGTCAGGCTGTACTCTCTGAATTTACTATGAAAAGACTCCACACACACACACAGAATAATGCAGAATGATTGGACAGATGGCTCGTTATGAAGGTTATTTATGAAGGTATATATGTAGCATAAGTCTTTAGCACGTGTAACTGCAGATTTTGAATGCGTAAACTGAAGTCACAAATGTGTAACAGTAGATTTGAAGTCGTAAATATTTGTTTTGCATGTGTACGCCAAAGTCACAAATGTGTAACAGTAAATTTGAAGTCGTAAATATTTTTTCTACCATTGTGGACACAAAATAGGGGCTACGAGTTCACAAATCGTTGTTACGGGTGCACAAATCCTATCCTGTGCATCGCAACTTCAAAGAGTCATGCGCTTGACACTTTTGCTACAAACATTGCAGCACAGTTGGTGCAAAACACATTTGCACACCCGTGTTTCATAATGTGAGAACATGCCCCCAATTTGTGCATTCGTAAACCCAAATGTGAACTAACGCATCAGAAGTTGCACATCTGTGAAAAATGACCTCACAAATAAAATGATATCGAGCACAGCATTTTAATGAGCGAGCACAAATCGATGATACAACTGCTCAAATCTGTTCCTACAAGTCTCAGCTGAGGGTTTTCTCTGCTCGAATCTGCTCCTGCAAGTCTCGGCTGTGGGTTTTTTTGCAGGTAGATTTGCACCACGCCCAGGTGGTAAATGTGGTGCAAAAGTGTTTCGTATGCGTAGAACAGATTTGTATCCGTAGAAGGTGGGCGGGACAACATTGTCGCATCATCCAATGAAAGCGCCGGTTTGGACCCGTGACGTCACCATGTGAACAAACGGAGGAGAAGCCTTTTTCCTTCGTCCATTTTCACCAGAAATTGTAGGAAATGACTAAATGAGCAACAACAACTATCAAACTAATGCGAAGTAGTAGGTAGTAGTGAATTGAACTCTTTTTCTGTAGTTTTACATTGCATTTTTTAAGTAATGGAGAATTATATTATATGTACTCCAGCCTTTGAGGAAAAGTAGTCCAAGGTGTCTGTAACAGTAAATAAGCCGCGTTAGCTAGCTTTGAGGTGGTTTCCCGATCATTTTAGACAGGACAGGAGGCTTATTATGTGACACGGTGAAGTTGAGGAGGGGATACCCATTAAACACCAGGACCTGCGGTGGTTTAATAAACAGTTGAGCTGCTTCACAATCTCTGTCCGGAGCCGCAGCAGTGTCTGGACTGACGGTCACGGACACACGGTCGGACACAGACCTAGGGTTTAGCTAGAGCCTACAGGACACGGAGCCATCCCACGGAAACTATGAACTGTAAGTCTGGTTTTCTTATGTTTTTAAACTTCAAAGTTGGTCGGTATAATACGTTCAATGATGAGAAGCAACGTGTGGTTATAATGTATTGCAGGCAGCATAGCTAACCACTAGCTAACAAGTCATAATGGGTATAACAGCTAATGTTCGTTAGCATATTCTTTTAAAGGAAGTACCGTTTTTTAAGGCATTTGGTCACTTCTAAGGATGTTAATAATTAACTGTTAACGTAAAATAAGAAGGCTGACCAATGAATCCTTCCGTTAATCAGTGAAAATAATCCCGGCGCTAGCCAGGGAAATATGAGTCAGCTGAATACTGGAGTCTTGCTGCTATAATAATAATCAGCGTGTCTGTATGTCTGCTTTTCTGGGACATCGGCACCTTCATACATAGCCTACTAGTTTTACATCAGCATGTGTCGACCTCATATAGAGCGTTTTCTGTCTTAATAGTGGCTATGAAGATCCAAATAAACACATGTGAGCAGTATACTATTCTGCTCAGCCCGTCTCAACATCATGTTGCTGTTTCTGAATAAAAACAGGTAGACAAGCGTCCCATTATGCAAATGATTTTTTTTTTAATTGTGCAGCTCCATCGTGTTTAAATCATATTTTATATCTGTTTTTCCAGCCTGAAAAAAACATTTACAACTAATTTTAAAAGTCACTAATGACAAGATACCCCCCACGAAGAGAATTAATTGCAGGGCTGTTATAACAAACTATATTGATTAGTTTTTAGCTTTGTGTTCTTCATCAACTCGAACCTACATGTATTTTATTTATTTTATAAATCTTAACATTATCTTAACATCTGAATGGCACAATCTGCTTTTCCACAGACTCATCTAGGCTTTCCTGCACAAGTGTCTGGGATTTCCACCCTGTCAGGGAGAAGCCATTGTACAGTGAGCAGCTACAGTCAGTCCTAACTATTATCCGTCATATGTTTACTATAACATCACTAAAGGGATCTAACAATTGTTTCCGTCCCTAGTGTATGCATTGCTGAGGGAAGGACACTCCAGATAACTGAAGACTTCACATCTCCTGCTGCCTTGAGAAGATCTCCGAAGATGGAGCAGCGTGGAACTCACCTGGCAGTCACAGCACATCAGTCTGACTCTACACTCTACACACAATTTGTTTTCAATTTTTAGATTGTGATTATTATAAATCTAGACAAAGTCAGATCATACTCAATTCATAATCATATTGATTGCAGTAAATGAGGTGACATACTCAGTCATGTTTATTTGTTTGACATATTAAAAAGGTAGGGGAGATTTTGATTAAATATGGTAAAAAGTTGGGCTACAGACCAAGGACTAAGTTACTAGTTTTATGTTTTGTTTTATAAAGTCTTGTTCTGGCACATGCCAGAGCATTTTGGGTATTTTGTTCATTTTCTCTTAATAAAATAACGCCATACAAAACTTTACTTGGAGGTATGCAATTGTGAGTGCATTATAGTTTTAAACTGGTTGATTTGTATTTTTCATTTTGACCGTATGTATATGTTTAGTAAATCCACAAATATTTTAAAAAGTCCAAATCTTGTGATTTGTTTGTGGGGTAAGCTTTTACTATACATTTGTACTGATTGTGCTTTGATGTGATAACTGCAAATCATAAATATAATTGATATAGGGCATTTATTAGTCTTGCTTTAGCAGCATGCAGACCTACTTATTAATGCAGCACGTGATCTGAATTAACATGTTCTAAACTGCATAAAATGTTATGGTGTGACACTTTGTGATTGTGATTAATTAAAGTAATCACTGAAATGAGGTTATATGAAGCTTTGTACCCTGTTCTTCTGGACACGTCACATGAGGTAAGGTGTATAGCAGAACTGTCTGGGGATAAGCACACAGTTAAACCTGATCATCTAATTATCGGTTTGTGATACAAGTAAGGGTTAATGCCCGACGAGGTGTCCAGGTATCAGGGGTTAATGGACACCGTGGAGGCGAGAACTGTCCGACGCGCAGCGGAGGACAGTTGCCTTCACGAAGTCCATTAACCCCTGATACCTGGACACCTCGAAGGGCATTAACCCGCTTATACCATAGTCACCTACTAATAAAAATAATAATTTGACCACTCAGTTATATTTTCATGCCTTTTTGCGATCAAATTAGATTTTTTTTGAACGAAACTAGATTTGTTTCGAACGAATAACAACTTGTTTCCACAGCAACGCCCGAGACCTCGTATAATAACTGGAATACCCATTGCAAACCCATAAGGTTCTTATGTAATGAAAACGTAGTTCAGTACTCCAGTCAATAGGAACTACCAAGGATACGACCTAGCGACGACAGAATTTGGCTGTAATGGTGCGTTCAAATTGTACTGAGAGTCGGACCAAGGATACGAGCAACGGGAGACTGCGGCAGCTGTTAGCAACAGAGCTACTGTTATGCTAGCAAGAAGATACAAAGTCAAAAAACATTGCGCACGCTGTACAAACAGTAAATGTAATCAGCCATTATGTTTAACAACAGTTCCACCGAGCTAACAATGCATTTCCCCCAAAATAAATAACGCATTTCACGGAGAATATGACTGGCGAACATGTGTATTACGGGCTACAGCCTGAAGTTACGTGAGGCAGTGACTGACAGCAGTAGCCTGTGTCCAGATAGACAGTGCAGCCGGGCTTTGGTGGCTACATGTAAACTCAGTTATAAACCCTTTTCAAATTAAACAGGAGTATTACTCACCTTTTTAACGAGATCACCATTGACGTTTAACCAGAGGACATTAAGTTTAGCCAATTTATTGTACTACTATCGTTACTACAGCTCTTGTGTTACGAGCGTCATCCTGTGGTGTCCAGAGGCTATTTGCACGGCAGGATATTTTAGGCTTTATAAATCCCTTATCAACACTGTTTAAACAGCGGCGAGCCGGCGACGCATTTAAGTGGACAGAATGTAAACAGTTCCATCTAGGTGTCCATACATCAGGGGTTAATCCACACCTATGGAATGTTCTCCAGCCAATCAGAATAGAGTATTCACACAGACTATGGTATAAGTAGTGATAATTTCACATGGAAAATGTGAGATAGAGAAACAATTATTCCAATTCAGTTTTAATGTGTCCTCTATACTTTTCTATTGCCTTGTAGAGTAGGTTACTTATTCACTTCACTATTCACACGTTTAAATTAATTAAGCTTACTACATTTAGAAGACTAAGTGTATGATTTATAAGCATATTTCTGGATGCTGAATACTCTGCAGCAAGATATGTAGGCCTACTTTATTTACTTTGGTCCTCAATGCCTGCAACATCCTCCTCACCCCCTGCGTGTGGTGTGTTGTAACCATAGATAGTTTTAACAGCCAGGAGCCTTGACAGCGGCTGCGGGACAATAAACTATTGTTGATAGTTAGCTGCTGCTATCGGTGTATGAATGTGTGTGAATGGTAACGTGTAAATGGGAACAGGTCTCCCTTGCAAAAGTCTTCGGACTCAATGGGATATACCTGTATAAATAAAGGTTA
>CASHTC010001341.1:120000-122500 GCA_949357725.1 Hyperoplus immaculatus
GAGAGAGAGAGAGAGAGAGAGAGAGAGAGAGAGAGAGAGAGAGAGAGAGAGAGAGAGAGAGAGAGAGAGAGAGAGAGAGAGAGAGGGGGGGGGGATATATATTTTTTTTAAAAAACCTTTATTTTCAGTATTTTTCAACAATTTATGATTTTACACAGAAAATGTTAAAAACATAACAACAAAATTTGTTAAAACTCAGAGTTAAAGAGAGAGAGAAAGAGAGAGAGAGAGGAGAGATACAGAGAGTGGGGAAGAGAGAGAGTTAGAGAAGGATAGGAGGAGAGAGAGAGCGAGAGAGAGAAGGGAGAGATACAGAGAGAGAGAGAGAGAGAGAAGGGAGAGATACAGAGAGAGTGGGGAAGAGAGAGAGGAAGACAAAGAGAGAGAGTTAGAGAGGGATAGGAGGAGAGAGAGAGAGGGAGGAGAGATACAGAGAGAGAGAGAGAGAAGGGAGAGATACAGAGAGAGTGGGGAAGAGAGAGAGGAAGATAAAGAGAGAGAGTTAGAAAGGGATAGGAGGAGAGAGAGAGACACAGAGAGAGAGAGGGAGGAGAGATACAGAGAGAGTGGGGGAGAGAGAGAGAGACAAAGAGAGAGAGAGAGAGAGAGAGAGAGAGGGAGGGAGTGAGAGAGAGATATGTGATTGTTTGAGACAAGGACAGAGGTAGCCTGAGGTGAAGGTCATTGACTCAGTTGAACAAAAAGACAAAAGATCTCCCTGTGCTGTGAAGGATTAAGAAGCTGAATGTAAAGAGAAAGAATAGATATTTAAAGCTATAGTGCGTAACTTTTTCCTATTAATGAATGTCTGTTACATTCAAGCCATCGCCAAATGAGTTGACACAAAGTCGCTCAAGCCTATCAGCTCCACAAAACTCTCTCTGTATTTCTCAGTATGGCAGTGTTTACAAACTGGTGCCCCTCTAACCCCCCTCCCCCCCCACACTCCCTGACACTGGTACAGGAGCTCAGGAAAAGATTTGCTACTTGTCCATACTGTGTGCGCACTGGAAAAAAACGTTGGTATTTCCTGTTGAATTGGATGTTTGCCTGTTGACGAACTTGGCTTTTCCTTGTTGCTTTTTAGCGAAATATCCTAAAATGCCAAAATATGAACTAATACAAAAAAAAATGGTAATCAAATCATCACAACTGTCTCTTTATAGCGTGTGTGTGTGTGTGTGTGTGTGTGTGTGTGTGTGTGTGTGTGTGTGTGTGTGTGTGTGTGTGTGTGTGTGTGTGTGTGTGTGTGTGTGTGTGTGTGTTCTGCCTCAATGTTGTGTATCAAACCCAAAAACAAGTGAAAAGTATTTGTGTCTATTTGTCTACAATCAGTCTAGGCATTCCTCTTTCACTGTTTATTTTATTTTCGATTTACTGGATTCGTCTTGGCTACTTAACAGACTTTGAACCTTACAAAGACACACACACACACACACACACACACACACACACACACATCAAGAAATTCAGGAATGTCTAATGTGTTATTTCCTGTTTGTGTGACTGTGAACATTTTGTATTTCTGGTGTTCCTGGCAGCTCGACTTAATCTTATCTAAAATTAAGATGTGACAACACGCACACACACACACACACACACCCACACACACACACACACACACACACACACTACTAATAATAAACTGGGGGTTAAAGCGGCTACGAGTAACATTTAAATATCTTTTAAACAGCCTCATGTTTCCTCTGATAATCATACATTACCTTTAACAGCAAACGAGACCATCAGTGCAAAGAAAGACGTTTTTAAATAGTTTTTATTACTGCTTTTGGTCTGGTCGCACACCCAGTCCGATTTTCGGTTCGCTCGTGCAGGCTCTATGGTCACATATCCGTATTGGTCGCAGATTTCAGTGTGGCGCAGCAACGTGAATTGAGAAGCCTATCCCTCCAGGTGAGGGAAGGGGAGCGGGAGCCTTGTTTGAGACAGCTGTTTGTCGTCATAATGACTGATAACGGGGCTGAACCATCAAAGAGAAAAAAGAGAGTGCAATGAAGAAAAGCTAAAAGGGAGAGTGATATAGGCTATGGGTGGGACGAGGGGGTTGCCAAGCAACGTGTATACAATTTCACGAGAGCGAAACTAGACTGCAGTGTTTACTCCTAAATGAATGAGCGGTTGGTACTAACACAAAGTTTGCTTTGCTTCACCATCATCATCATCATTCAACCATTATCTGAAATAGTCATTATTTACAACAACACAAACACATTACCTCATCGTGATCCATACTAACTGCCGTCTCTCGTTCATTCGCTTTCTGTGAGGAGTCGGACACGTAATCTTTCAGCTCCGTGAGAGAGAGTAGTTAGGTGACACTGCTGCAACAACTCATTGCAATCAGGTGCGTGTGGCAGTGACTGGCATTAGTTCATGCAGTGTCAAAACCACTCTCACGGAGCCGAAAAGAGTCCTCGCACTTTCAACACACGGACATGCACTATATTACTCTCTTCTCAGTTCACACTCACGCGCCTGG
>CASHTC010001341.1:127500-130000 GCA_949357725.1 Hyperoplus immaculatus
CCCCCTTTGTCGACATACCAGTTTACAGAGCCTAGGCTGTGTATACATTTTACAGAGCCTAGGCTGTGTATACATTTTACAGAGCCTAGGCTGTGTATACATTTTACAGAGCCTAGGCTGTGTATACATTTTACAGAGCCTAGGCTGTGTATAAACAGTAGTATATTCTTTCTGTTTCTATCATCAGAAGTTGAAGGCCCGAGCGAGGGGCGTCTCCCCCGACATCCGACAGATCGACCTGGACGTGAACCGGACCTACAGAGACCACATCATGTTCATGGACCGCTACGACGTCAAGTGGGTTTATACACACGCGCACGCACACACACACACACACACGCACGCACGCACACACACACACACACACACACTCACACAACAAGCCTGACATTTACTCACTCACACACACACACACACACACACACACACACACACACACACACAGACACTCACTCACACTCACACTCAAGTGTACAAAGCAAAAAATATACACCTCTGGAAACAATGAAGAGACCACTCCAAATGTTCAGTGTCTCTCGTTTTACTATGTATAGGCATATGTTTGAGTAGAATTGTGAGAATTGTGAGTTGTGGTGCTTATAGAGTGGAAGTTGCTTGTCAGAATTTATCCTAAAATATACAGTATCGGGGCGCTCCGGTGGCGTAGTGGATAGAGCTTGTACCATATTGGCTCCGGCCTTCGTTGCAGTGGTCGCGGGTTCGAATCCGACCCGTGGACCTTTACTGCAGGTCATCCCCCCTCTCTCTCTCTCTCTCTCTCTCTCTCTCTCTCTCTCTGTCTGTCTCCCCATTTCAACTCTGTACTGTCAATAATGCTTGAAAATGCCAAAAAAATTGAAAATTAAAAAATAATTATATGCAGTATGTACATCAGACAACCTGTTCAAACTAAAATGGCTTCGAAAAGTACGAACAGTACATAGCAAAATCACGACAGGAGTTGGCACGTGCAACAAAAATAGAGCTGCTAATTCGGCTTTCAATATGTTTTCACACAGTCACACAGCTGGTGTACTGTTTAAAAGGTGTTTTTAAATTCATTAACACATAGAAAGTGTTATAGTCAAATGAAGGTGCACACACAGGGACAGACACACACCTTCACACACACACACACACACACACACACACACACACATGCACACAAACATACACACACACACACACACAACACGACACTCTCATACGCACATACCAACACACACACACACACACACACACACACACACACACAACACCACTGGCAGCTACTACCTCTATTTCCTCAAATCTGAAGCCAAAAAGGGTTAACCAAAATAGTGAAGTGAGAATACGCATGTCCCTTTACTCTGTCTCCACTTCTTCTTTTATTAATCTGAACTTGATATTTGGCCTTTGATGAATTTAAAGTCGCTACGAGGAACTTTTAAATATTTCTAAAACAGTCTAATTTTTCCTCTGATGATCATGAATTACATGTAACAGCAAACGAGACCATCAGTGCTAAAGAATGCTATTTTTATATAGTTTTTCTAAATGCCTTTGTCATGGGTATACGCTCACCCAGGAACAACAGCTGGCGTAGTTAAAAACACTACCGCTTTTGTCCAAAGGGGGCGCTAGAATGAACACAAACTGAAAGTTACTCAGAGCACCTTTAAGGGAAAGAGCTGTCGTAGACCTAATACAGGATCCACCCTTGTTTGAACGTCTTTGTTTTATGCTTTTGAATTTTTACTCAACTGCCTAATAGTTACAATACATATTCAGCCCCTTCTAGTCACACGAAACATCTGGCATTTTATGTAAATAGGATATTATATGTTATATTATATTACATTATATTATATTATATTATATTATATTATATTATATTATATTATATTATATTATATTATATTATATTATATTATATTATATTATATTATATTATATTATATTATGTTATGTTATATTGTATTATATTGTATTATATTGTATTATATTGTATTATATTGTATTATATTGTATTATATTATATTATATTATATTATATTATATTATATTATATTATATTATATTATATTATATTATATTATATTATATTGTATTGTATTGTATTGTATTGTATTGTATTATATTATGTTATGGTATATTATATTATTCGGGCGACTGTGTCTCAGTTGGTAGAGCGGGTCGGCCGATGATCAAAAGGTTGGAGGTTCGATCTCCGCCCTGCCACCTGTGTCATAGTTGTTGTGTCCTTGGGCAAGACACTTCACCCTTGCCTTGTGTGAATGTCGATAGTTAGCCTGCTGCTATCGGTGTATGAATGTGTGTGTGAATGGTAACGTGGGAAAGGAAAACAGGTCTCCCTTGCAAAAGAGTCTTCGGTCTCAATGGGATTTACCTGTATAAATAAAGGTTAAAAAAAAAAATTATATTATATATAAGAGATAATAAGAATAAATATAGTACAGTGTAAGAATTTATTAGAAATTGCATTTAAAAGACAAACAAA
>CASHTC010001341.1:141349-143849 GCA_949357725.1 Hyperoplus immaculatus
ATGATTATTAATGATTTGTTAAGTGTTTGTTAGCAGTTTGTTAAGGATTTATAACAATGGTAGATAGTTAATAGCTTAATAATTGAATCAGTTCATCTGGGAGGTAATCCGAGATACCGACGAGGCTGAAATAGGCTATAGACTATACACAGTGCATGGGCAACTGAGGGCAGCCCCATTTTCAAATATTTTTAAATAAACTCAATACACACTGTGCATGCCTGTGTTACTGGTGGAGCAGCGCAGCACACACACACACACACACGCACACACACACAAACACACAACCACACACACACTACATACATTTTTTTTTCAAAGTAATTGTTCTCTAAAAGCGCGCTGTGTGTTACAGGCAATTTGCCATGGGTAAATGTTTCAGCTGAAATTCCTAGAGGGGCATATCCCAGTACTTATTTTTCTAGCTCTTCTTGCATTTTACATGGTGTGTGTGTGTGTGTGTGTGTGTGTCTGTGTGTGTGTGTGTGTAAGAGGGAGGGGTATTGGTGGAGGTTTTAATGCTGATAAATTGGTGTTTATTCTTAACTTCTCTACGGCTTGCAATAGGAGAAGTTTGGAAACGGGTAGTGGTAGGGGTTGGTTTTCACAATGTGTCAGGGTGTCTTTGAAGATTAATTTCTTCTTTATTACAATAAGTTAAAAAAATTAAAGGGATACACATTTCAAGCCAACACCTTAAGCTTCAATTTAATGTAGGAATAGCTATTGAGAGATGTTTCGGTGATGAGCAATTCACACTAGAGTAAAAAAAAAAAAATGTGCCTACCAACCCTGTTTTCACCTCAAAGAATTAATGAGATGTACGCAAGACACGGACCAGCTTGCATCCGTCAAAAGAGAGTGAGGGCGCCTGTAAAGTAGCCCAGAAAGAGCCCTCTATATTGCAGGCTATTGGAAAGAGCGCTAGATACTGTAGAAATATATTTGGACAATATACAAGGCGTTTTGGATACTGTAGAAGGCTATTTTGGCGCAGATTTTGCTTCCAAAAACAGCGCAAATCCATGCGTAATTACGCGCCGTATATCAGTCTAGAAGGCAGCGGACCCCAGCGTCCCACCCTTGAATTTCTCTCCAAAACACACACACACACGCGCGCACACAAGCACACACACACACACAACACACACACACACACACACACACACACACGCACGCACGCACGCACTTCTTCTTCTTGTATGTCTGTGTATATCCCCATTCTGTTGCCGCTATCACAATGGCGCGAGAGTACAGTCGGTTAAACTGACAACAGGGCGAGCGCTTTTTTTCTTTTTTTTCTTCTTACCTTAATGCGTTCCAGCTTTTGAGAGGGTCCAGGTCTGTAATAATAGAAACCATGGCTCGGAGAGTGAGAGATAACCGGCTGCGCAGAAAGGAGGGTAAAAAGAGAGGGAGGGCAGCGGAGGGGTGGAGAGAGAGAACGAAAGAACGAAAGAAAGAAAGAAAGAAAGAAAAAAGCTTCGAAAAAGGGGGTAAAAAGCGTTGGGCGAAAGGGCTTGTTGTAAACTCCGTCCGTCCGAGAGTAAAAGCAGCGATCGCTCGGATGCAAATGAAAGCCTTCGTCCTGGCGGTGTGTTTGGTTCGCGGCGATGAGAGCGCTGTCACACAACCACACACACACAGTCACAATATCTCTCTGAGTCTCTCTCGGTGTGTGTGTGTGTGTGTGTGTGTGTGTTTCTCTCTCTCTCTCCCTCTCTCTCTCGGTGTGTGTTTCTCTCTCTCTCTCCCTCGGTGTGTGTGTGCGTGTGTGTGTGTGTGTCTCTCTCTCTCTCTATCTGTATCTCTCTCTATCTGTGTGTGTGCGTCTCTCTCTCTCTCGGTGTGTGCGTGTATATATCTCTCTCTCCCTCTCTCGGTGTGTGTGTGTGTGTGTGTGTGTGTGTGTGTGTTCTCTCTCTCTCCGCCCACTCCTGTACTAAAGGCTGCGTATGTCTCTCTCTCTCTCTCTCTCGTGCACTGGAAAGCTGCAGCTGGTTATGATATGATAGATATGTAGAGTAGAGAAAGGACAGACAGACAGACCCCACCTAGGAAAACTCATCTATGCATCTATTTCTCTGCGTTTTTCTAGCGTTTTATTTTTGTATTTATTTAGCGCTTGCAAACTGTCGACTGCACGCTGCAAAAAATATCCACCTGGACGACTTGTTACGTTGCATTTCTGACTGAAATGTCCTTTGAAGTGTGAAGTTGACAGCGTGTGTGTGTGTCTGTCTGTCAGCCTGTGTGTGTGTGTGTGTCTGTCAGCCTGTGTGTGTGTGTGTGTGTGTGTGTGTCTGTCAGCCTGTGTGTGTGTGTGTGTGTGTGTGTGTGCGTGTGTGTGTGTGTGTGTCAGAGAGGTTTTGAGTAAAGTAATTGTACTAAGCCTGTTTGCATCGAGGCCGTATGAATCAAAATTAACACGAACATACACTGCAAAATGTACCTGTTGTTCTTATATAATTACAATAAACAAGTTTTTCCGAATTCCAAT
>CASHTC010001341.1:158849-161349 GCA_949357725.1 Hyperoplus immaculatus
TTGGAACACACTCTCTGGTCCCCCTTTTTAAAAATAGGAACCACCACCCCGGTCTGGCACTCCTTCGGCACTGTACCCGACTTCCACGCAATGTTGAAGAGGCGTGTCATCCAAGACAGCCCCTCCACACCCATTGCTTTCAGCATTTCTGGACGGATCTCATCAACCCCCGGGGCTTTGCCACTGTGGAGTTGTTTGACTACCTCAGTGACTTCCACCAGGGAAATTGACGATGATCCCCCATCAGCCTCCAGCTCTGCCTCCAACATAGAGGGCGTGTTAGTCGGATTCAGGAGTTCCTCAAAGTGATCTTTCCACCGACCGACTACCTCCTCAGTTGAGGTCAACAGCGTCCCATCCTTACTGTACACAGCTTGGATGGTTCCCCGCTTCCCCCTCCCGAGGTGCCGGACGGTCTTCCAGAAACACTTTGGTGCCGACCGGAAGTCCTTCTCCATGGTTTCTCCGAACTTCTCCCACACCCGCTGCTTTGCCTCTGACACGGCAGAAGCTGCAGCCCTTCGGGCCTGTCGGTACCTTGCAACTGCCTCAGGAGTCCCCCGAGATAACATATCCCGGAAGCACTCCTTCTTCAGTCGGACGGCTTCCCTGACCACGAGGTCCACCACGGCGTTCGAGGGTTACCGCCCCTTGAGGCACCTAAGACCTTGAGACCACAGCTGCCTGCCGCGGCTTCAGCAATGGAAGTTTTGAACATCGACCACTCGGGTTCAATGCCCCCAACCTCCACAGGGATGCTAGAAAAGCTCTGCAGGAGGTGCGAATTAAAGATCTCTTGAACAGGGGCCTCCGCTAGACGTTCCCAGTTCACCCGCACTACCCGTTTGGGCTTACCAGGTCTGTCCAGAGTCTTCCCCCACCCTTTGACCCAACTCACAACCAGATGGTGATCAGTTGACAGCTCCGCCCCTCTCTTCACCCGAGTGTCCGAAACATGCGGCCTCAGATCAGATGATACGATCACAAAATCGATCATCGACCTTCGGCCTAGGGCGCTCTGGTACCATGTACACTTATGAGCATCCTTATGTTCGAACATGGTGTTCGTTATAGACAAACCATGACCAGCACAGAAGTCTAACAACAAACGACCACTCGGGTTCAGATCAGGGAGGCCGTTCCTCCCAATCACGCCTTTCCAGGTGTCTCCATCATTGCCCACGTGCGCGTTAAAGTCTCCCAGCAGAACTATGGAGTCCCCTACCGGAGCCCCATGCAGGACTCCGTTCAGGGTCTCCAAGAAGGCCGAATACTCCGAACTGCTGTTTGGTGCATACGCACAAACAACAGTCAGAGTCTTCCCCCCCACAACCCGGAGGCGTAGGGAGGCGACCCTCTCGTCCACCGGGGTAAACTCCAACGTAGTAGCGCCCAGCCGGGGGCTCGTGAGTATCCCCACACCGGCCCGGCGCCTCACACCTTGGGCAACTCCAGAGAAGAATAGAGTCCAACCCCTGTCCAGAAGTACGGTTCCAGAGCCAAGACTGTGCGTGGAGGTAAGCCCCACCAGATCTAATTGGTAGCGCTCCACCTCCCGCACCAGTTCCAGCTCCTTCCCCCGCAGCGAGGTGACGTTCCACGTCCCCAAAGCCAGCCTCTGCCGCCCGGGTCTGGTCCGTCGTGGTCCCCGCCCTTCACTGCCACCCTGTAAGCAGCGCACCCGACCCCAGCGGTTCCTCCGATGAGTGGTGGGCCCATCCGTTGTAGAGGAGGAGTGTGTTGCCACGTAGCTTTTTCGGGCTGTGCCCGGCCGGGCCCCGTGGCAGACCCGGCCACCAGACGCTCGCAGGCGGGCCCCCTGTCTGGGCCTGGCTCCAGCCGGGGGCCCCGGGCTTCCTCCGGGCAGGGTCACTCTTCCTCTTACTTGATCTTCCATGAGGTCTTTTGAACCATTCTTAGTCGGGCCCCTCACCTGAGACCACTTTGCCTTGGGAGACCCTACCAGGAGCACTAGGCTCCGGACAACACAGCTCTCAGGTTCACAGGGGCACACAAACCTCTCCACCACGGTAAGGTGATGGTTCCCGGAGAGGTTAGTATTTAATAAAGACCCAAAATGGAGTCAGATAAAAATAAAAAAAATCTAAATTAGGTTATTCTATCGCAGCCACTCAGTAATAATGCATCTAACACACACACACACACACACACACACACACACACACCCACACACACACACACACACACACACACACACACACACACACCCACACA
The DNA here is from genome assembly GCA_949357725.1 of Hyperoplus immaculatus. Lineage (NCBI taxonomy): Eukaryota > Metazoa > Chordata > Actinopteri > Uranoscopiformes > Ammodytidae > Hyperoplus > Hyperoplus immaculatus. Next base: position 161,085 of record CASHTC010001341.1, read on the forward strand.
CACACACACTCCCAGGCAGTCTCTATGTTTCCACAGTGTGAATATTTTAACATGATTATCAGAGTAATCTGCAACAGAGACAAAGGGTAGAACCTGCTAATACACTCATATTGTTCTTGGAAATGTTACTATTGTGCTGGTTTTTTTTCATAAAACACACACACACATAAACACACACACAATCACACAACACACACACACACACACACACACACACACACACACACACACACACACACACACACACACACACACACACACACAC
>CASHTC010001342.1:0-10000 GCA_949357725.1 Hyperoplus immaculatus
AATCCGATAACCCCTCAAAAACAATTCATCGGTAACACTTAGAGGTGCAGTGTGTAATATGACATCATCAAGTAAGTTCTAGAAAGTTCTAGAATACAACGCTCCCTGGGTAACCCCGCCCCTTTAGAATAATAACAGAAGCTACAGTGGCCTTCAAGGACAAGAACAATTCTAAATTTTAAACAATGCACCTGATGACATTCCAACCAACATGGATGCCTCCACAAGACTTACTCACTCAATATACAAAATGTATATTCATATTTGAAATTCTCCGCTCAGGAGGATAATTCAGATTATTGGCAGAGGTGATTTTACACCAAAAAGGACATATTTATGAATGAGGATATTGATTTTAGCGAATACATTACTTAAAATGTTACACAGTGTCCCTTTAACAATAAGGTACAAACAATTGTATTACCTGTTTTAATTATATTGTTCTTTCACCCATTTCATTTTAATTGCAGACATTCTTCACCACTGTCTAAATGTTTCAATAGGTTTTTTTCTTTTCAGTTTGTTGTGTATTTGATGCATTTGCATTGTGTATATTGTGTATCTATTGTTGTTTTTGCTTTGCATTTGTTTGACCAGACATCATTGGAAATAAGGGTCACACACACACACACACACACACACACACACACACACACACACACCCCTCAATTGATCTCTCCAGGATAAATACATGAAAAAAAAAAAATAAATTACCTACTAGTTGATTAGTATGACCTACCGCAGCGATTTCTACCAGCATCCAATACAACCAGAGTGGCACTGAGCAGATCCAAAAGTTTTAAACTTCAACAGACACCCGCCTCCAAGTGAGTGAACGTTTGTCAATTGAGCGATTCCAGACCTTCTGTACAAATGAAATGAAGTACGATGGTCTGGTAGGACCAGGCTAAATGAAGTACGATGGTCTGGTAGGACCAGGCTAAATGAAGTACGATGGTCTGGTAGGACCAGGCTAAATGAAGTACGATGGTCTGGTAGGACCAGGCTAAATGAAGTACGATGGTCTGGTAGGACCAGGCTAAATGAAGTACGATGGTCTGGTAGGACCAGGCTAAATGAAGTACGATGGTCTGGTAGGACCAGGCTAAATGAAGTACGATGGTCTGGTAGGACCAGGCTAAATGAAGTACGATGGTCTGGTAGGACCAGGCTAAATGAAGTACGATGGTCTGGTAGGACCAGGCTAAATGAAGTACGATGGTCTGGTAGGACCAGGCTAAATGAAGTACGATGGTCTGGTAGGACCAGGCTAAATGAAGTACGATGGTCTGGTAGGACCAGGCTAAATGAAGTACGATGGTCTGGTAGCACCAGGCTAAATGAAGTACGATGGTCTGGTAGGACCAGGCTAAATGAAGTACGATGGTCTGGTAGGACCAGGCTAAATGAAGTACGATGGTCTGGTAGCACCAGGCTAAATGAAGTACGATGGTCTGGTAGGACCAGGCTAAATGAAGTACGATGGTCTGGTAGGACCAGGCTAAATGAAGTACGATGGTCTGGTAGCACCAGGCTAAATGAAGTACGATGGTCTGGTAGGACCAGGCTAAATGAAGTACGATGGTCTGGTAGCACCAGGCTAAATGAAGTACGATGGTCTGGTAGCACCAGGCTAAATGAAGTACGATGGTCTGATAGGACCAGGCTAAATGAAGTACGATGGTCTGGTAGGACCAGGCTAAATGAAGTACGATGGTCTGGTAGGACCAGGCTAAATGAAGTACGATGGTCTGGTAGGACCAGGCTAAATGAAGTACGATGGTCTGGTAGCACCAGGCTAAATGAAGTACGATGGTCTGGTAGCACCAGGCTAAAGTATGTAGCTAGTAGGTCATACAGGTCTGTAGTAGTAGCTAGCAGGTAGCAGGTCTGTGGTAGTAGCTAGCAGGTAGCAGGTCTGTGGTAGCAGCTAGCAGGTAGCAGGTCTGTGGTAGCAGCTAGCAGGTAGCAGGTCTGTGGTAGCAGCTAGCAGGTAGCAGGTCTGTGGTAGTAGCTAGCAGCTAGCAGGTAGCAGGTCTGTGGTAGCAGCTAGCAGGTAGCAGGTCTGTGGTAGTAGCTAGCAGCTAGCAGGTCTGTGGTAGTAGCTAGCAGGTAGCAGGTCTGTGGTAGTAGCTAGTAGCTAGCAGGTAGCAGGTCTGTGGTAGTAGCTAGCAGCTAGCAGCTAGCAGGTCTGTGGTAGCAGCTAGCAGGTAGCAGGTCTGTGGTAGCAGCTAGCAGGTAGCAGGTCTGTGGTAGCAGCTAGCAGGTAGCAGGTAGCAGGTCTGTGGTAGTAGCTAGCAGGTAGCAGGTCTGTGGTAGCAGCTAGCAGGTAGCAGGTCTGTGGTAGCAGCTAGCAGGTAGCAGGTAGCAGGTCTGTGGTAGTAGCTAGCAGGTAGCAGGTCTGTGGTAGCAGCTAGCAGCTAGCAGGTAGCAGGTCTGTGGTAGCAGCTAGCAGGTAGCAGGTCTGTGGTAGCAGCTAGCAGGTAGCAGGTAGCAGGTCTGTGGTAGCAGCTAGCAGGTAGCAGGTAGCAGGTCTGTGGTAGTAGCTAGCAGGTAGCAGGTCTGTGGTAGCAGCTAGTAGCTAGCAGGTAGCAGGTCTGTGGTAGCAGCTAGCAGGTAGCAGGTAGCAGGTCTGTGGTAGTAGCTAGCAGCTAGCAGGTCTGTGGTAGCAGCTAGCAGGTAGCAGGTAGCAGGTCTGTGGTAGCAGCTAGCAGGTAGCAGGTCTGTGGTAGTAGCTAGCAGCTAGCAGGTCTGTGGTAGCAGCTAGCAGGTAGCAGGTCTGTGGTAGCAGCTAGCAGGTAGCAGGTCTGTGGTAGCAGCTAGCAGGTAGCAGGTCTGTGGTAGCAGCTAGCAGGTAGCAGGTCTGTGGTAGTAGCTAGCAGGTAGCAGGTCTGTAGTAGCAGCTAGCAGGTAGCAGGTCTGTAGTAGCAGCTAGCAGGTAGCAGGTCTGTGGTAGCAGCTAGCAGGTAGCAGGTCTGTGGTAGCAGCTAGCAGGTAGCAGGTCTGTGCACCTCATTGTAAAGTGTTATCAATCCATCAAAATGCAACACACACACACCAATAAATAAATGAGGATTCAAATTCTGACGTATGAAAAATGCAGCTGGGAACTACAAAAATGGCCGCCGCCGAAGCTGTGTGTTAATATCAGAAGAAAAAAGCCCTTTAATAGTCTGTGTAGGAGACTGTCATTAGATTTTCCTTTCACATTAAAGCTGGGGTGGAGGATTTGGGGAGAAAATATCAGTTGGGATAGAGATTTGAATCCAAATACCTCAACCGCTCCACTTGTTCTCTTTGGTCCCTCCCCTATGGTCCCTCCCTGACACGCTCTACACCAACAAAGTCGCGCCAAAGTGAATGGACAGTCCCAACAGCCAATAAGAACAGAGAATCTGAGCCTCGCTCTAATTGGTGAAAGTGTACAGCTCATGTTAACTTTGACCAATCAGAAATCACACACCCCAGCTTTAATATATCAAAAAACTAAAAAGTAGTGGTTAGTTGATTTTAATTTGAACTGGTATGTGAAAACAAAGGGCCCACTGTAGCTATAGCGATTAACATACCAGTTTACAGATCCTAGGCTGTGTATAAACACTGGATTTTCTTTCCAGCGCGCACACAGTACAGACAGGTGAATATAGACAAAGGCGCTAAAAGCAGTGTGTAGAATAATCAATTAACCAATTTATAATAGATTTTTTTTTAACATCCGTTTGTGAAAGTAAAAATCTAACGACCGAAACACACACAGACCCCTTAGCACAAACTGGATACATTCTGTCAGATGAGCTTTTGTCTTTAGTTGAATACAGTGTTAGCATCGAAGCTAACTAGCCTGCTAACACTGACATTGTGCTGTTGAAAGATTTAAGTCCATTCTCTTAAATTCGCAGTATCAAAAAAAATTCCATTGTCGGTGTGCCCCCTCCCCCCCCCCCGCCCCGCCCCCCCTCCATAGAGTCTCAGTCCTCATCACAGCAGACCCGGGTTAGAAGTTAGAATCCAGCCCGGGTCGTTCTCTGCATGTCACTCCCCTCTCTGACACATTTCATCTCTGTCTGTCTCTCCAAAAAAACTGTCCAATAAATCTTGGAAAAAAATGCCCCAAAAAATATTCCTTAAAAAAAAAAAAAAAAAAAGGACATTCGTACATTTTCACTTAAACGAAAGTGTTGGTGGGGTTTGCGTTGGTCGGCCATGCCACCTTCTTGCCCTTCCCCTCTCGATCAAACGCATCGTACACCGTTTCTTTGCTAACGGTTTTATCTTGCGCGGGCAATGGCATCTCCACCACTCCGATGTAATTCTTCTTAGCGATTCTGGAGCTAGCCGTGATCGTGTAGGCGTTGCTACGGTAGCATTTCATTGAAGACATGCAGAAAGTTTCCCTCATGCCACGTCTGAAGTTAGCGTTGTAGACGGAGTAAAGAGTCGGTTTTGATGCCGTCGAGCTGATGGAAATCCATGAGATGGCGCTGAAAAACAGAATCCCTTGCCTGCTGCTGCTCGCCCCGTTTGACTCCATCGGATGCCACAGCTGAGCGATGTAAAATGGCGTCCACGTTAAAAAGAAAACCGTATTGAGCATGAGAAACATTTTAATGGTTTTGACTTTAGTCCGCGGCACTATGTTCATCGTGCGTCGCACTGTGTGTCCGTCCGCGCTTATCCGCCAAATGTATCTCACCACGCGATGATAGAACGATACGATCAGCACAACGGGCCCCAAAAACCCGATCAAGAAGTGAAAGACGGCGTAGGTTACCCCGCCCCAAGAAGAATCCGTCGGTAGGAAGAAGTCACATTTGGTGGCGTTCTCAGTCGTGTTAGATCCATATAGAAATATGCAAGGCGCCACGAATGCCGCGTCAAAAACCCACGAAGCGAAAATTATCTTCTTGGCCTTTTCTCGGGACACTTTGAAACTCAGCGGATAAACGATGGTATAGAACCGGTCCACAGAGATGGACAGCAGAACGTACACTTGCACACCGGGACACAGGTGTTGTAAGTAGCGCACGGTTTTGCACGCGGCGGTGCTTAAAGGCCAATAGCCCGCCGCCACCTGCATCAACATGAACGGGGCAGAACCGAGGCTGAGAAGAAGGTCCGCACACGCCATAGACACCACGAAATAGTTGGTGGTGGATTGAGTGCGCCGGCTTCGATGGATGACCAAGCAGACCAGAGCGTTTCCCAAGATGGAGACCAGCCACAGGACGGCTAATAGCAAGCCCAGGATCGCCACCTGCGGGAAGGGGAAAAGGACGGTTAATTTAGGGTATGGTTGGTTTCATATCCTTTAACCAATTTAAACCTGCAGTGTGTAGAATTTTGGGTTTTATTTCCTAGCAGATTTTGTAGAAAGTAATTATAATATCTATAAGCACATTTAATTTAGTGCATAATAGCTGAAATTTTTTTTTTGAATTATTATTTTTCCCCTTAGAAAGAGTCTCATATATGTCCATATTTCTGCATATTTTGGACCAAGGACTAGTGCCGCCATCTTGAAAGTGTCATAGTTGGAATGTCATCAGGTGCATTGTTTAAAATTTAGAATTGTTCTTGTCCTTGAAGGCCACTGTAGCTTCTGTTATTATTCTAAAGGGGTGGGGTTACCCAGGGAGCGTTGCATTCTAGAACTTTGTAGAACTTTCTTGATGATGTCATATTACACACTGCACCTTTAAGTGATTGTTCTTTCACCCATTTCATTTTAATTGCAGCCATTCTACATCGCTGTCTCAGGATTTCTATTTTAATGGTCATATTAAAATAGAAAGAATATTAAAAGTTTCCATCCAAGCCCCGGATCGCCACCTGATGGGACAGGGAAGGTTACATAGTGCACCTTTAAGACTTGATATTTGTCAATCCACCACACACGCACGCACACACACACACACACACACACACACACACACACACACACACACACACACACACACACGCACAAAATCTGACCACAAGAATTGGGACATATCAGTGTAAAGTTACATTTTGAAGCAAGATGATTTTATTGTGGCATCCATTTTTGAGATCTTAAAGGGTCACTGTGTAGTTTCAGAGGAGGGGGTTTGTTTACATTCACAGAGCCTGCAGTTAGTTTACTAAACATATTTTCTCTACATGTAATTCTTAGTATTGAATAATTCTATCATCATAAATCAAATTATTTTGAGGAACCTGGAACCAAACGTAAGACTAGAATATGTTTGTAAACCAAACTGTGGGCCCTGCTGCTGGAAACAACAACAGTGAAACAGTAACTTTTCAGGAAGCTTTCTAACTTCAAAACAGTGTTCCAGGGATCACATTTTCCTGTGAGGAAAGTTTATTTATTCAGTTATGAGAATATACCTTAGAAAATGTTTCACTTCTCTGACACACCCAGAGTTACACACTGCACCTTTAAGACTTGATATTTGTCAATCCACAACACACACACACACAGACACACACAGACACACGCGCACACACACAGACGCACACACACACACACACACACACACAGACGCGCACACACACACACACACACACACACCTTAGACAAGTGTAACAAACCTCTCCTGGAGCCAGCTCATTGTGTGATGATGCTGTTGGTGTTTGGTTCGCTTGGTTAGCTTGTACGCTACAGGCTGGCGTGGTGAGAACGATGCCCAGGACAGAGGCGTTTTCCCGGGAGAAGTTGAACGACATCTGGTAGGTGAAGGATGGAAGGTAGAGGGAGGCGGGAAGGCCCAACGGATTGGTGCGGGAATAAACCATCGCTGATGATCATAGGCTGTGGAGAGAGAGAGAGAGAGAGAGAGAGAGAGAGAGAGAGAGAGAGAGAGAGAGAGAGAGAGAGAGAGAGAGAGAGAGAGAGAGAGAGAGAGGGAGAAAGAGATAGGGAGAGAGGGAGGGAGAGAGAGAGAGAGAGAGAGAGAGAGAGAGAGGGAGAGAGGGAGAGAGAGAGAGAGAGAGAGGGAGAGAGAGAGGGAGAGAGAGAGGGCGAGAGAGAGAGAGAGAGGGAGAGAGAGAGAGGCAGAGGCACAGAGAAAGGGAGAGAGAGAGGGAGACAAATAAAGATATTCAGATTTAATGCTATTTTTATATAGTTTTTCTTAATGCCTTTGTCATGGGTATACGCTCACCCAGGAACAACAGCTGGCGTGGTAAAAACACTACTGCTTTTGTCCAAAGGGGGGCGCCAGAATTAAGAAACACTGAAAGTTCCTCGTAGCACCTTTAAATATTATTATTGACGAATAGCTCCTATACAAAAGCCTTTATCCAGGTATGAATCCACCTGTTACTGCTCTAACCCATAATTCCCACATCGTACTTAATTGAATTAATCTTTCCCTTGGATCCACTTAAAGAATCTCAGGAGGGGATAAGCAGTTTATCTCTCTCCCTCTCACACACACACACACAAACACACACATTCACACACACTCACACACACACACACACACACACACACACACACACACACACTTTAACAAGGTCTTATTCCCTCATGTGTTGTTGTAAACGTGTGATGTGTTTAGAAGGTGCAGAAAGTTTGGAACAAGGACAATAAATCCAGAACGCCTGAGAGCCTCACTGCATCATAAAGCCTTCCATTATAATTGTGTTTAACTTTATTAATAATAATAATAATAATAATAATAATAATAACAAATAATAATAATAATAATAATAATAATAATAATAATAATAATAATAATAATAATAATAATAATAATAATAATAATACCAATAATAATAATAACAAATAATAATAATAATAATAATAATAATAATAATACCAATAATAATAATAATATTATCTCAAAGTGCTACAGAGAAGTAAAATAAAATAAAAATAAAAAAACAAGTCAATGAGAATAAAAACATTTAAAACAATTAAAAGGGGAAACCTCACAGACAGTTTAGCTAAAAGCGTTTTTTGTCCGCCAGATAGTGATGCAGAAAAGCCCAAACATTGGTGCATAAAATACAGGAAATTAAAGCTGGGGTATGTGATTTCTGATTGGTCAAAGTTAACATGAGCTGTACACTTTGACCAATCAGAGCGAGGCTCCGATTCTCTGTCCTTATTGGCTGTTGGGACGGTCCATTCACTTTGGCACGACTTTGTTGGTGTAGAGCGTGTCAGGGAGGGACCATAGGGGAGGGACCAAAGAGAACAAGTGGAGCGGTTGAGGTATTTGGATTCAAATCTCTATCCCAACTGCTATTTTCTCCCCAAATCCTCCACCCCAGCTTTAAGTATTTTGAAAATCAAAAAAATTCAGCTTAATACCCCCCCCCAACCCCAAATATTGAAACGAAACATAAACAAAACTTTATTGATTTCTGCATGCTGTTTGCTGTTAAAATTAAATTCGTAGCTACTTTAAAGTAACTTTTAGCGATGAGACAATGTATTGGTTTGTAATATATATAAAGGGAATTTAAGCCCTTTTCAGTGGTAGATGTACGGTTCATTTATATACATAATGAATGGGTATTTTTGACATTATTTGTGAATTTTTAAGTTTTTTTTTTTAATGCGAAACCTTCAAATTTTAATGCAAAAAAAGAAACATGTTGACGTGATGGACTTTCATTTATAACAATCCAAACCCTATGATACAATAACACCTTTAATTAACCCTCAAATAAACCTGGAAAATATGATTTAAATTCAACTTTATGGAAGAATAATTATAAAAAATTCGAAGATGGAGGAGCACTTATAACGTCAATAGAAGACGAAAAGCGGTTGATAAAATCCCGCCACGAATGACTATCGGAGCGTGTTTCAAGCAATTCTAAACACATTGATTTAACACCAATAAATGCTTCGCTAATTCCGCCTTAAACAACGTAAATATGACACGATTTTAGCCCAATAAATACACGAGCATGATTCCTGGGGCCTTCACAACATGTCGACTGCAGCGGTGAGATGGCGCTGAATGAACATGGCCAATCAGACAATACAGATACCGGAGCATTTTACGCAAAAAAAAATTTAATAAAATAAAAATGTGTCCGTCTGTCTGTGTATTTCTTATTTGTGTAGGTCTGGTGTCTGTCTGCCTGCCTGTCTGTCTGTCTGTCTGCCCCTTAGCTTGAGCGATACCTATAATGATCTGTTAACCGCTATAACTGCCAATTTTCCCACAATGAGTATTCCGGTTGAAAGGCGTTTTTACGGTGTTTTCGGTTCCGTGTGAAATGTGTTTTGGACTCACCGGATCATCACAGCAACAGCATCTTCATCTTGGTGTTTTTCCGTCATTCAGAAAGGGAGGAGGGAGGGGGCTGAGTGTGTGTGTGTGTGTGTGTGAGAGAGAGAGAGAGAGAGTGTGTGTGTGAGTGGCTGTGCGTGCGTGTGTTACTGTGTGTGTGTGTTAGAGAGAGAGAGAGAGTGTGTGGCTGTGTGTGTGAGAGAGAGCGAGAGAGAGAGAGTGTGTGGCTGTGTGTGAGAGAGAAAGCGAGTGTGTGCGTGCGTGTGTTACTGTGTGTGTTAGAGAGAGAGAGAGAGAGAGAGAGAGAGAGTGTGGCTGTGTTACTGTGTGTGTGTGTGTATGTATGTGTGTGTGTGTGTGTGTGTGTGTGTGTGTGTGTGTGTGTGGATAAAAATAATAAAGAATGGTCACTTCACCATAAGATAAGTTATTCATTTATTCTTCCAACAACCGAAACATTTAGTTGTTACTTCAAATTATAGATCAATTAGCCGATCAATTAATCAATTAATCAATTAAAGATTTTTTTGAAATTTCAAAAATCTCTTATTGCAGAAAAAACACAAAATACAGTGTTTTTCTTAAAGCTGCAGTGTGTAGAATTTTGGGTTTTATTTCCTAGCAGATTTTGTAGAAAGTAATTATAATATCCATAAGTACATTTAATTTAGTGCATAATAGCTGAAAAAAATGTTTTGAATAATTTTTTTTCCCCTTAGAAAGGCTCTCATATATGTCCATATTTCTGCATACTTTGGACCAAG
>CASHTC010001342.1:12500-15184 GCA_949357725.1 Hyperoplus immaculatus
CTTATCGGCTGTTGGGACTGTCCATTCACTTTGGCACGACTTTGTTGGTGTAGAGCGTGTCAGGGAGGGACCATAGGGGAGGGACCAAAGAGAACAAGTGGAGCGGTTGAGGTATTTGGATTTGAATCTCTATCCCAACTGCCATTTTCTCCCCAAATCCTCCACCCCAGATTTAAATGAAACAAATTATTTATTTTTTTGCTAAGTAATCGATTCGGTTTTTGTATTTAAGGATAATCTGAATTCCCGGTGTATTTTTAAGGGTAAATTAAGGGTTAATTAAAGGTGTTTCTACTGGATTGTGACTGTCTCTGTTTCTAATGCTGATCCCAGAGGTTCAAATCCTTCGTACAAAACGTTCCGCGGTTCTTTTTCTCTTCGTATTTACAGATAAATACAGAGGCTGTGTTCGAAAAGCCATACTACATCCTCCCTCCTACATACTCAACATGTATATACCGCATACTGAAAGCCCTACTAACGTCCTCTCTCCTACATACTCAACATGTATATACTACATACTGAAAGCCCTACTAACGTCCTCCCTCCTACATACTCAACATGTATATACTACATACTGAAAGCCCTACTAACGTCCTCCCTCCTGCATACTCAACATATATATACTGCATACTAAAAGCCCTACTAGCTTCCACACCAGCGCTGCAATTTTGCTTCGCGAATTTGCGGCTTTTATTTCTTTGGAACTGAGTTAGATTTTTCTAAAGAAGTCGCTTCCTGAAGTGAGACGTGCTGAAATTCACCTTCCAAATTATTGTGTGTGTCACGTCCGGTGTGCAACTGCCTTAAAGACCTACTTCACCCGTTGGAATATGAAGGTGTATTGAACTAGGAGATCCTATGTAGTATAAATGTGCAAACAAAAATTAAATCGGATCATCCTAGCCTGAGAAAAGGCAGAAAGAGTGTTTTATGGTCTCACTGTCTAACCTACAGTTTCCTTCTTGTGACCTCACAGTAAGGGTTAGGATTAACAGGACAGCTGGGCCAAGGGAAGACTGAGGGAAGAAAACCCTCATTCATTATATTATAATAGTGATTTTATAATGATAGGACGCCGGTTCCGTATGGGTGAAGTATTCCTTTAAGTACGGCTTTTAGAACACAGCCAGAGACTTATTTACACTTTCATGTTTGAGTTTCTCAGCCTCGCAGGCCACCGTCCAGCGTCAGAGTCCCAAACCTGACACAGAAATAAAAATCTGTTTTAATAAAGTCAATAAAAAAGCAGGTCAACATTTCTGTGTGATTAGCGTAGCTTAGCACAAACGCTGGAAGCAGGGGGAATGTTAGCAATAGCAAACGAACACAAAGGCAAAGAACAATCAATATTCCTGTCAAATGTCTGTCTGTCTGTTTATCTGTCTTTCTTTCTGTCTGTCTGTCTGTCTGTCTGTCTGTCTGTCTGTCTGTCTGTCTGTCTGCCTGTCTGTCCGTCTGTGTCTCTATCTATCTGTCTGTCTGTCTGTATGTCTGCCTCTCTGTCTGTCTGTCTATCTGTCTGTCTGTATGTCTGCCTGTGTCTCTATCTGTCTGTATGTCTGCCTGTCTGTCTGTATGTCTGCCTCTCTGTCTGTCTGTCTGTCTGCCTCTCTGTCTATCTATCTGTATGTCTGTCTGTCTGTCTGTCTGTCTGTCTGCTTGCCTGCCTGTCTGTCTGTCTGCCTGCCTGTCTGTCTAACTGTCTGTCTGTCTGTCTGTCCGTCTGTGTCTCTATCTGTCTGTCTGTCTGTATGTCTGCCTCTCTGTCTGTCTGTCTGTCTGTATGTCTGCTTGTGTCTCTATCTGTCTGTATGTCTGCCTCTCTGTCTGTCTATCTGTCTGTCTGTCTGTCTGTCTATCTGTCTGTCTGCTTGCCTGTCTGTATGTCTGCCTGTGTCTCTATCTGTCTGTATGTCTGCCTCTCTGTCTGTCTGCCTGTCTGTCTGTCTGTCTGCTTGCCTGTCTGTCTGTCTGCCTGCCTGCCTGCCTGCCTGCCTGTCTGTCTGTCTGTCTGTCTGTCTGCTTGCCTGCCTGTCTGCCTGTCTGTCTGCCTGTCTGTCTGTCTGCTTGCCTGCCTGTCTGTCTGCCTGTCTGCTTGCCTGCCTGCCTGTCTGTCTGTCTGTCTGCCTGTCTGTCTGCTTGCCTGCCTGTCTGTCTGTCTGCCTGTCTGTCTGCTTGCCTGTCTCACCTCTCTAGGAAGTGGTTGTTCTCTGCCAGTTCTTTCACGACTCCTTCCATCTCTTCCTTCAACTTCTTCATCCTGGAAAAAACAAACATGGACGCCGGCAGTTAGAGAGTTATTCTGTTGGTAGGATGTGTGTGTGTGTGAGTGAAATGTTTACCTTGTGTAACTAATGATCTGTACATTTGCATCTCTTAAAAATATATATATATATCTTTTCATTTGATAAATCCATACAGTACGACGTACAGGTCTTTAAAAAAATGCATTTTCATCATGTTTTTAAGTAGAAAATGTCTCATAAATCAGACAGTGAACAACATATGAACAAATCCTTCTGTAATAACCTTCAGAATAGTGCTGAGAATGATTATGGAAAGTTTAGTTGATGTAAGTAAGATGTATAAGTATGTGAATAGTAAACTACTAACCCGAGTGTCATCTCCACCAGAGTCGTCTGGCTGAGGTAAGCTTGAGTCTGTCTGTCTGTGTGTGAGTG
>CASHTC010001343.1:15000-17928 GCA_949357725.1 Hyperoplus immaculatus
TAAAAGCCCTACTAACATCCTTCTCATACTAACATCCTACTCATACTAAAAGCCCTACTAACGTCCTAATCATACTAAAAGCCCTACTAACGTCCTACTCATACTAAAAGCCCTACTAACGTCCTACTCATACTAAAAGCCGTACTAACGTCCTACTCATACTAAAAGCCCTACTAACATCCAACTCATACTAATGTCCTACTAATATCCTACTCATACTAAAAGCCCTACTAACATCCTACTCATACTAAAAGCCCTACTAATATCCTTCTCATACTAAAAGCCCTACTAACATCCTTCTCATACTAACATCCTACTCATACTAAAAGCCCTACTAACGTCCTACTCATACTAAAAGCCCTACTATCGTCCTACTCATACTAATGTCCAACTCATACTAATGTCCTACTAATATCCTACTCATACTAAAAGCCCTACTAACGTCCTACTCATACTAAAAGCCCTACTAACATCCTACTCATACTAAAAGCCGTACTAACATCCTACTCATACTAAAAGCCCTACTATCGTCCTACTCATACTAATGTCCAACTCATACTAATGTCCTACTAATATCCTACTCATACTAAAAGCCCTACTAACGTCCTACTCATACTAAAAGCCCTACTAACATCCTACTCATACTAAAAGCCCTACTAACATCCTACTCATACTAAAAACCCTACTAACATCCTACTCATACTAATTTTGACGTCAATTTGAGTATGTTGTGGTTGTGTATGCGAGTTTGTGTAGGCGAGAAATGCCAGGATGAGTACTTCTGGGAAGATTTTGTGTATGGATCGATAGGTTACTTTTCCTACTCAATCGCCCCACAATGCATTGCGTGTTTTCAAACGACACTGAAGTTTTTTTTTTATTCTTAATTGCTTCTGTATACTTCAGTGTAAACGGTCCGACGAACCTCACATACACAATGGCTGGTTAAGTAGACAGTATGTAGTGTATACATGTTGAGTATGTAGGAGGGAGGACGTTAGTAGGGCTTTTAGTATGTATTATATACATGTTGAGTATGTAGGAGGGAGGACGTTAGTAGGGCTTTTAGTATGTATTATATACATGTTGAGTATGTAGGAGGGAGGACGTTAGTAGGGCTTTTAGTATGTAGTATATACATGTTGAGTATGTAGGAGGGAGGACGTTAGTAGGGCTTTTAGTATGTAGTATATACATGTTGAGTATGTAGGAGGGAGGACGTTAGTAGGGCTTTTATAACACAGCTAGGTAGAAAATTAGTCTGTTGTTATTTCTTGTTACAATTTATTTGACAAAGAAAATACAGATGTTACAGAGGCAGTGTGTGTGTGTGTGTGTGTGTGTGTGTGTGTGTGTGTGTGTGTGTGTGTGTGTGTGTGTGTGTGTGATGTTGCACTGTGAGGTCACATATAAAGGCATGGAGGGGTCAGTTAGCTAATGGTTTGCTAAATAGAAATTAAATAAAATTATTCAATTTATTAAATTAAATTAAGTTAAAGTCTCTACGAGCAACTTTTAAATATTTCTGAAACAGTCTCATCTTTCCTCTGATGATCATAAATTACATGTAACAGCAAACGAGACCATCAGTGCAGAGAATGCTATTTTTAGCAGTGCGTGCGTCTCTCCCTGTGTATGTCTGTCTCCCTGTGTGTACATGTGTGTGTGTGTGTGTCTCCCTCTCTCTGTGTGTGTGTCTCTCTCTCAGTGTGTGTGTGTCTCTCCCTGTGTGTGTGTATGTCTCACTTTGTGTGTCTGTGTCTCCCTGTGTGTGTGTCTCTCCCCGTGCGTGTGTGTGTGTGTGTGTCTGTGTGTGTGTGTCTGTCTTTCTCCCTGTGTGTGTCTCTCCCTGTGTTTGAGTGTCTCTCTCTCTCAGTGTGTGTGTCTCTCTCTCAGTGTGTGTCTCTCTCTCTCTCAGTGTGTGTGTGTGTGTCTCTCTCAGTGTGTGTGTGTGTGTGTGTGTGTGATAAAGCCAGGATGTAAACGTAGAGACTGGTGTGTATAACCTCTGAGTGAAGGCAGACGCCCGGCCGCATCCGAAGGGAAATCCGGTAACACACAGACATGTGGGGAATATTATTCATGATTACAGTCCAATAAACACACAGAGAGAAGAGATGGAAACTGGACACACACACACACACACACACACACACACACACATGCACGCACGCACGCATGCACGCAGACAGACAGACACACACAGAAAGACAGACAGACACAGACAGACAGACAGACACAGACAGACAGACAGACAGACAGACAGACAGACAGACACAGAAAGACAGACAGACAGACACACACACAGAAAGACAGACACAGACAGACACACAGACAGACAGACAGACAGACAGACAGACAGACACAGAAAGACAGACAGACAGACACACACACAGAAAGACAGACACAGACAGACACACAGACAGACAGACAGACAGACAGACAGACAGACAGACACAGAAAGACAGACACAGACAGACAGACAGACAGACAGACAGACAGACAGACAGACGGACGGACGGACGGACGGACGGACGGACAGACAGACAGACAGACAGACAAACAGATAGACAGACAAACAGACAGACAGACAGACAGACAGACAGACAGACAGACACACTTACTCACTCACTCACTCACTCACTCACTGACACACACACACACACACACACACACACACACACACACACACACACACACGCTGTAGTGCTTTAGAAGATGAGATTTTTGGTTCAGAGTATTGAACAAAAAAGAAACTGTGTAATGTTGAGATAATGTCCGTTAAAGATGGTTGTATAGGAGAAATATACAGACGCAAACAGACAAGGTTTAGTCAAATAAACACCTGAATGTACATGTTGGACCTTTGATTTATACTAGTATGAAAGAAGACATGTTATGGAAGAGAGAGAGAGAGAGAGAGAGAGG
>CASHTC010001344.1:0-5000 GCA_949357725.1 Hyperoplus immaculatus
CTGTGAGCTGGGCTCCACAGATCACCTGCAGGAAAGAGCCCTTATACACATCTGTTATGATGTCCACAAAGGGCTGGGGATCTCCTCCAGTGGACCCAGCATTATGGTGTGAGGTAGTGTTCCAAAGGCCTCTCTGAAGTCCAGGAATACAGTATACAGTTTACATGATTGGTGTTTAAAGTCATCGATTCCAGTTTTAAGGCAGAACACATGCTCGTTCATACCCTGTCTGTCTATGTAGGCTTTTTGTTTGGGTGAGAGAATGCCAGTGTCTACAAGCCACGGGAGGATGCGAGAAAGCAGACATTTCATGAGTATTTTATAGACAGTGGGAAGGAGAGAGATATCCCTCCATGTGGATGGGTCGCTGGGAATATTGCCTTTCTTGGGGATTCTATGGATGAGGGCCCCTTTCCATGAACCTGGTACCTTTCCATTAATCAAGCAGGTGTTAAATAAAGATGTTAATATTTGGGTAGACTGGGGTTTTCTGGGCTTTGATGGTCTCATATGTCACTCCATCGTACCCACTGGCTTTGTTATTTGGCAGCTGAGAAATAACTTTATCTACTTCTTCAAAAGTGAATTTAGCAGTAGATGGATAAAAATCTAGTATAGCTGTCTCTGGAGAGTCTCCAGCGTCCGATGGTTGCGGGGACAGGATCGTAGGTTCGCCTCAATTGTTTGTAGATGCGGCCGCTGTTTGAAGGCCATCCGTAGCGCTGTGACTAAGCACATGCCTTTTTTAATACCACTTGTCCAGAGCGTATCTTTCCCAGCTGCATTAACGATGGCAGTTACAACGAGCGAGATGTTTAAGATGTTATGTTGCGATGAGGGAGCGAGAGACACACGCTCCCGCTCCGAGGCCGCCATGGTGGACACACACACACACACACACACACACACACACACACACACACATATACATACACATGCACATACTCACACACACACACACACACACACACACACACACACACACACACACACACACACACACATATACATACACATACTCACACACACACACACACACACACACACACACACACACACACACACACACACAACACACACACACACACACACACACACACACACCACACACTCTTTTAGCTGTTGCAGGGTCAGGATGTTATCTGGTGAGTGGCAGCTTCATCCAGTCAACCCGAAGAAAATTCTCAACTAAAACGAAAATACTTTAAATTATTTTACAAAATCAGATTTCAAATGACGATTATCAGCCATCAGGTCTTTATTGATAATTAATCATCAATAAATCAGAAAGGTATTTTTATAGAGTAGAGTTTACACTGCTACTGTTACTGACTGGTCAACGCTGTCATGGGAATGTTCATGTACTTTTATTGACATTCAGCTTTCTGATTAGGGCATAAAGAAAGGAAGAATACAAACAACATATGCTATATTATTTGGTAGAGTTAGATAAGGAAACTGACACACACACACACACACACACACACACACACACACACACACACACACACACACACACACACACACACACACACACACACACACACACGAACACACACACACACACACACACACACACACACAGCTGAATATCTAAGATCAACACAGTGTCTAGTCTGTGGTTATTGTTATATTTTGTCCAGATTGTTTTTGTTTCAATGAAGATGTTTTATTAGGCAAGATATTCTGTCTGTGTCTTTCGTTCTGTCACTTCATTATTCAGTGACTGTCACGTAGTGTGTGTGTGTTGAGAGAGATATCTACATCTGCGTGTGTGTGTGTGTGTGTGTGTGTGTGTGTGTGTGTGTGTGTGTGCGTGCGTGCGTGTGTGTGTGCGTGTGTGTTTGTGTTTGAGAGAGATATCTACATCTGAGTGTCAGTGAGAGTGTGAGTAAAATCAGAACAGTGTGGAACTCATTTGGGTCGGCAAAGAATTCACACGAGTTCCAGTTACCGCGCAGGCCCTCCGAGGACACGGGCTTTGTGTGTGCTGTGCGCGCATGTGTGTGTGTGTGTGTGTGTGTGTGTGTGTCTGTGTGTGTGTGTGTGTGTGTGTGTGTGCGTTTAGCGCTTGCAGAAGTCAGATGAGTATGCGGGTGATTAGGTGTGTATATATAGTTGTCTGTGGTCGCATAGTGAGATGAGTGACTTTCTGGAGGGCTGAGCTTAGAGCGTTGTGAGTGTGTTTACCCGTGTGTTTGTGTGTGTGTGTGTGTGTGTGTGTGTGTGTGTGTGTGTGTAGTGTGTGTGTGTGTGTGTTGCGTGTGTGTGTGTGTGTGTGTGTGTGTGTGTGGTGAATGTCATTTACATACTCGAGTCCAATCAGCCAGTTACTTTCTCACATCTCTCCACTGTATATTTTGCACAACGAAGACGTACAGTGCTGACCAGTGTATTTTCCACACATAGTTTTGTTCTTGTTAAAGTCCTACTGTTATACTACTGCTGGGCTGCCTTATAAAAAAGGTTTATTGTAGAGATATTGTTATAAGCACTTCACAACATTTAGATTCTCCACCATTTAGTTTTAAAAAGAAAATGTCCAGAGTTGAGTTGAGTTAACGTAAATAGATAGTTGTCCCGTTAAGTTCAATACGTTTTGAATGCACTCATCCAGTTGTTATGTCTACAGCTCCAGAAAAATATGAAGAGACCAGTCTGGATTTTTCTCAAATCTTCATCTCTACATTACTTATTGAAAATGATCTTTAATCACCAAAAAATGTATTGGAATTTGGTAGAAATGTTTGTCAGTAGTTTATGTTATAAAACCAAAATGTTCGTTCTACTCAAACATATGCCTCTAACATAGTAAAGCGAGAGACACTGAACATTTGGAGTGCTCTCTTAATTGTTTCCAGAGCTGTATATAAAAACTAGTCACCATAATATTGGCTTACACAAGAAAAATTTCATATAATCAAAATATAAATAATGTGCTAACGGTTAATAATGAAGTTGCCATGTTCTCAGAAAGGGAATCGGACTCTCCGAATCTTTTCCAATTTCTGCGAGCAGATGACATCAGTTTTGGGTTTCCACTAACTTATTTAGAGGCGAACCATTTCCAGGTGTTTTTAAAGAATACGTCATGTGTTTTTTTGTTTTTTTCTACACACACACACACACACACACACACACACACCACACACACACACCACACACACACACACACACACACATACACACACACACTGCGCTCTGTTTTCTACTTTGCCCTGTTGCTGCGGGCCGCACTGGCAGTGTTCAGATGGATGTTACAACAGGTACAGAGGGATGAGAGAGAGACGGAGGTAGAGAAAAGAGAGACAGAAGGATAGAGAGAGGGGAGAGAGAGAGAGAGAGAGAAAGGCAGAGAGAGAGAGAGAGAGGGGAAGAGAGTGGAGAAAGAGAGAGAGAAAGAGAGGGAGTGAGTGAGAGAGAGAAAGACAGAGAGAGAGAAAGGCAGAGAGAGAGAGAGGGGGAAGAGAGTGGGAGAAAGAGAGAGAGAAAGAGAGGGAGAGAGTGAGAGAAAAGAGAGAGGGAGAGAGAGAGAAAGAGAGGAGGAGGAGAAGAGTGTGGAAATGTTTAGGAAAGGAGATGACAGAAAATGAAGGAGTGAGGAAAAGTGACGAAAGGTAGAAGAGTTTGAAACTAAGTAAAAGTAATGAGGGGGGAAACACAGTGTTGTCTCAATAGCTTAATAGGAGGAGTATGTGTGTTTTATATAAGACTGTCTGTTTTCATTTATTGGATTGGATTTCGCACTTCTTATTATGGTGTAGAATGGGGGTTGGATTGGTTAAACTAATGGGTCTATGTATTAGGTTGAAAACTGTTTATTATAATTCTTGTATTAATATTTTTTTGCCTTTATTATTATTTTTTTTTAATTTTTCTAAATAAAGAATCAATTTGTTCATTCAGTCAACCTTAGTGAGAGGAGAGGAGAGGAGAGGAGTTAGGAGAGGAGAGGAGAGGAGAGGAGAGGAGAGGAGAGGAGAGAGGAGAGGAGAGGAGAGGGCAGCCATTGCATATTTTTCAGCTGTTTTCTCTTCATGGGTCAGGTCACTCTGGCAACAGCAGTCAATGCTTTTAAAGAAAGAAAGACTAGAAAAGACAGAATGGAAATTAGGGAGAGAGAGAGGGAAGAAGGAGAGAGAGAGAGTGAGAGGGGGAGGGGAGAGAGGGAGGGAGGGAAGGAGAGAGAGAGAGAGGGAAGGAGAGAGAGAGAAGGAGAGAGAGAGAGAGGGAGGGAGGGAGGGAGGTGATGGGAAACAGCCGAGGAGAACCGAACATTAGTTGGACAGTGCACAGAAGTGGTGAGAAAAAAATAATCTTCCTCCTCTCACGCAAAAAAACAGAAACCCAATATGGCACGATATTTAGGAACTTTTCATTCATTAATCTCATGTTTAAAAAAAAAAAACCCAAAAATAAGCAGAAGCACATGAGGAAGACCACAGTGGAGAGCAGAGGGAGAAAAGGACGGTACTCACTCTCATGAAGGAATTCAACACATCAACACGTTCACAGACAAATCCTGTGTAATAGCAGACCAAAAGCTTAAAAAAAAGTGATAAAAGTAAAAGTCAAATGTATTTCTACAGCACATTTAAAAACAACATCAGCTGACCAAAGTGCTGCACAAGACACAATACAAAACAACATATAAGATACATGAGAAAAAAAAGTTAGGAGTGTCAAAGTCTCAACTTCTGTTAAAGGCCAATGCAACAAAAGTGAGTCTTCAGCAACATATTAAACTAAATGTTAAAAACATGATAATGGCGGCAAAACATGTATGAACGTTGCATTTTAGCGAGTTCTTGACTCAAAACTAAACATAGAAACACATTTTAATTGACTTTTTTGGACAGTATAGCAAACTGTTATGCATGTAACATATACAGCTTAAAGGTGAAGTTAGCGTTTTATTTATTTTAATATAAGTGTTAAATCGCTCTTTATTCGTACAGTGATCACTTATATAGTGTGCACGTTTCATAAAGCCGATCTCT
>CASHTC010001344.1:10000-12500 GCA_949357725.1 Hyperoplus immaculatus
TCTCTCCCCTCTCTCTCTCTCTCTCTCTCTCTCTAAGCCATTTTAGTAAAGTCTTTCCCACTCTGTAACAACTAGGTGTAACGTTGCCCCTCTAACTCGGTTAATCCTCCAATCTGATCAAAGGTAGCCAGTTAACCTGCAGTTTATCCACAGCCTAGGGAGATCTGTTTTAATGAGCTTACATTAAACTGGCCGCCTATACGCAACCCGCTATACACTTCCAATCAGCTCATATGAAGGGCATGGGAGGTTATTTTTTGCAGTGAGATGGATATAATTATTTTTTTTTAAAGACATAGTTATCTGTGTGTGTGCTTGACTTACCCCCATAAATTGCGTGGGATTTTCTACCATAAAACAATTGTGAAAAACTGTCCAGGTGAATTATGAAGTTAAAACTCGAATATTTGAAACAAAAGATAGATGTTTTGTTCCACAGAATATTTTCTTGGAAATGACTCTATTTCCACCTTACTCTTGTAACACTGCAAACGTTGCCATGTTTGCCTCCCTTCCCTTCCTGTGTTTTTATCTCTGACGTTACTATGTTGTGACAGTTTTTCGCGGAGCTCTCTCTCTCTCTCTACTCCTATCTCTCTCTTTCTCCCCCTCTCTCTCTCTCTCTTCCTCCCTTTCTCTTTGTCTCTCCCTCTCTCTCCCTCTCTCTCTCTCTCTCTCTCTGTCTATCTGCTCATGTCTTCCTCAGGTGTCACTCCATTCTGACATTCCCTGCGTGACTCTGTGCCCCATCTGTCTCTCTCTCTCCCTCTCTCTGTCTCTTTCTCTCTCTCTCTCCCTCTCTCTGTCTCTCACTCTCTCCCTCTCTCCCTCTCTCTGTCTCTTTCTCTCTCTCTCTCCCTCTCTCTGTCTCTTTCTCTCCTTCTCTCGCTCCTTATACCTCGGTTGATGTTGTACGGATGTGGCAGGCCTCGTGTGAACCTCCCTATCTCTTTCTCACTCTTGCCTATGCTGTTTTTTTTGTTGGTATTTGTGAGTGCTGCACGGATTGAATTCTCCACATAGCAGAGGGCTGAACATCACGTAGCTGTGAACACAAGACTTCCGGCAATGCTGTCAAAATCTTTCTTCTTTCTCAAATATTTTAAAAAGTTTTGACAGTCGCACTCTAGACAGGAAACTTCTAGGAGAATGTTGTTTCAGAGAACTGCCGCGATTGGTTCAAAATACTTAATGAGCCTTACAGTAAGAACAAGAGCATAGCCTGCCTCATTTCAACTGAATTTCATAAAGTTTATCAAACTTAAATGACAATATCTATGATTAATAAATATGCTAGAAAGACAGACAGACAGACAGACAGACAGATAGATAGATAGATAGATAGATAGATAGATAGATAGATAGATAGATAGATGATAGATAGATAGATAGATAGATAGATAGATAGATAGATAGATAGATAGATAGATAGATAGATAGATAGATAGATAGATAGATAGATAGATAGATAGATAGATAGATAGATAGATAGATAGATAGATAGATAGATAGATAGATAGATAACTCTTTTCAGATGCCTAACTATCATGCATTTCACTCACCAAACTACATAGTTAGAAGGATTTTGTGGATTGGTGTTTACAAGGGACACACATGGGAAAACGGGTCACATAGCAGTTATTCAGTAATTTACCGAAAAATATTTGACAACGTGTTTGACACCGTGGTTGCGGTAGCTTTTGCTCTCTCAGCCCAAGTGTAGTGGAAAACAGACTGAGCTAAAATACAGCATCAATAAACCGAGAAGGAGGAGTGTTTTTTATTTTTTTTTTTTTTGCTCAGACTGGGATTTTTAACATCATGTCTCGTAAATGTATTTAGGTAATTTACGTAAAATGTCCCCGGTGGCCAAGTGTGCAGCTGCAGCTTGTCAACACTCACTCGGACACATGATTCCTCAAATGGGAAAATTCTTCTCACTTCGACAACTGAACTCATTTGTCATGATGTCAGCTGTTTTACTCGTTACAAATATAAGACAGAAACCTCAGTCGAAGCTTTTTGTATATTAAAGGTGCTCTGAGGAACTTTCAGTGTGTGTTCATTCTAGCGCCCCCTTTGGACAAAAGTGGTAGTGTTTTTTTTACTAGGCCAGCTATAGTTCCATGGTGAGGGACCCATGACAAAGGCATTAAGAAAAACTATATAGAAATAGCATTCTTTGCACTGATGGTCTCGTTTGCTGTTACATGTAACTCATGACCATCAGGGGAAAAAACGAGACTGTTTCAGAAATATTTAAAAGTTCCTCGTAGCGCCTTTAATGTACAAAGGTTTGGTTCTGTTGCTGTGAGTCAGAAATCAGATGAGAAGTTTTTCGCCGCCTCCCTATTCATCAGTGATAGAGAGAAGAGAGAGAAAGAGAGAAGAGAGAGAAAGAGAGAAAGAGAGAGAGAGAGAGAGAGAAAGAGAGATTGAGAAAGAGAGATTGAGAGAGAGAGAGAGAGAGAGAGAGAAATAGAGAGAGCGGGAGAAAAAA
>CASHTC010001344.1:22500-25000 GCA_949357725.1 Hyperoplus immaculatus
TGTGTGTGTGTGGGGGGGGGGTCTGTGCGTGTGTGTGTGTGGGGGGTGGGGGTCTGTGCGTGTGTGTGTGTGGGGGGGGGGGGGGTCTCTGTGTGTGTGTCATTTCGCTTTTATTCTCTTCCAGGAAAAAAAGGAAGAGCAAACGTGAGATATCCCTTCAAGCGTCGATCTGTTTATTGGTGTGTGTGTGTGTGTGTGTGTGTGTGTGTGTGTGGTGTGTGTGGTGCGTGTGTGTGTGTTTGTTCGGTGTGTGTGTGTGTGTGTGTTTATGTGGTCCAGTTGTAATTTTCTGTGTCACTGAAGCTGAATAAGGCGTAAAAGAAAGAAAAAGACATGTAAACAGATGAGGGACGGAGAGAGACAGAAAGGGAGGGAGGGAATACATGGAAAAATTAAGGGAAAGGAGGGAGAGAAATGGGGAGGCGGGAGGAAGAGAAGATAAATTGTTGGGGGAGAGAGAGAGAGGAGAGAGAGGAGAAAGAGAGAGAGGACATCCAAGGAGACAGGATGCAGTGTGTGAGGTGTTAACATAAACTTCACATGTGACATGAACCGACAGACACACACACACACACACACAGACAGACACACACACACACACACACACACACACACACACACATACACACACACACACACACAGACAGACACACACACATACACACACACACACACACACACACACACACACACACAGAGACACACACACACACACAGAAACAGAAGCCAGAAACCTTAAAATGCACATGCCAACTGGGAACAGTTTCCTGCTGTGGGAGGAAGTGTGAGCGAGTGTCACGATCACTCTTTTTCCTCTCTTTCTCACACACGCACACACACACACACACACACACACACACACACACACACACACACACACACACACACACACACACACACACACACATCAATGTTGGGTTAGTGTCTTTAATGAAAAACGTGGAGCTTCAACCCCTATCCACTGAATTCACTTCTTTCATCTATACACATTTCTTCTCTCTCTCTCTCTCAGTATGTGCCAAGTACAGGGTCGACTAAATGAATTGTTTCTACTGCCCCACTCAGTGTGTTTCCATGGCACAACTAGATTGGATTATCACATATATTGAACAAGACACTCGAACGGACCGCGTCACTTGTCTGAGTATACGTGGCCTTTCAGGAATCGGATAAATGTCCGATGCATGGCTGTCTCCACTATGCTAGGTGGCGCTGTAGCCCTTTCAACCATGCTTTCAACAAGTGGTTTTAGAGCCACGTCCGGTTCCCTTCCGGCAATAACCCATGGTGTAGCCTATAACGCGCAGGCACACAAGCACAGAACGAGAAGTCCGATATGCGATATCCGATCCCTGTATACATGCAGAGAGAATGCCGACAATGAACAAGTTATCTAGGTGTTCTTATCCGACTTTGCTTGTCCATTATTGTACCGATTTGTGTCCGAAGTAGATCGGATAAAGGTGTTTACATGCAGTTTAAAAGTTCTGTTGAAGTCTTATTCGTTTAGTTACCCGATTATGAGTCTGCATGTAAACGCACTGACTGTCACCGCATGTTTACGTAACTGTATGCCATTGTTACAGACCCCAGTACGTTCATCACATTGCCAGTTCAATATTCTGATGTAATTGCCTTTCCTCTGTAGAACTATCTTGTAAGATTATTTTTTGGCATTTTCAAGCTGTATTAGACAGTACAGAGTTGAAATGGGGGAGACAGAGAGAGAGAGAGAGAGAGAGAGAGAGAGAGAGAGAGAGGGGGGATGACCTGCAGTAAAGGTCCAAGAGTTGGATTCGAACCCGCGACCACTGCAACGAAGGCCGGAGCCGATATGGTACGCGCTCTATCCACTACACCACCGGAGAGCCCCACTCTGTAGACATATGTTAATATAATTATATAAACATGTAAATATTGACGATTATACAATTTGACTTTTTAGCTGGGAACATGTACAGCTGCTTTGAAAGAAACTTTTGGTACATTTGTCCACTGGCGATTGAGTCCGTGGGCCAGTCCCAGCGGTGTTATTAAGGACAATTAGTGGCCGCCATTGATTATGACCCCAATCTGTTTAAGTCAGGTCTGGCATTGTTTCATCTATTGACTGTTCTGGCCTGCTGGATGCTGCATTCAACCAGGCCTGCGGAAAACACACACGCACACACACACACACACACACACACACACACACAGACACACACACACACACACACACACGTACACACACAAATACTGCAGTGGCATTTAGAAAAACATATTGATTTTAAGACCTACCTAGGTTTTTGAAAACAATTAAAAACAGTACAATAACCAGAAGAAAGATGAATTAATTATTACTGGAAAGAATTTAAAATAATTCCATTTGCTGCTGAGCGAAAACCCAAATGAATTTTTTAGTAATGTCCCTAGTACAATCTGTTTTTCCTTTTGTGGGTGTGTGTGTGTGTGTGTCTGTGTGTGTGTGTGTGTGTGTGTGTGTGTGTGTGTGTATGTG
>CASHTC010001344.1:35000-37313 GCA_949357725.1 Hyperoplus immaculatus
GCAAAACACGCTCACGCAGACACACACACACATACACACACACACACACACACACACATACACACACACACACACACATACACACACACACATACACACACATACACACACATACACACACACACACACACAGGATCACACACACAGTTATTTATATTCATATATGAGACTTATTAAACAGGACAGGCTTCAGATGGTGTGTGTGTGTGTGTGAGTGCGTGCATGCATCGTGCGTGTGTGTGTTTGTGTACGTGCGTGCTTGCGTGCTTGCATGGGTGCGTGCGTGTGTGTGTGTCCGTCTGTCTGTCTGTCTGTCTGTCTCAGTGTGTGTGTGTGTGTGTGTGTGTGTGTGTGTGTGTGTGTGTGTGTGTGTGTGTGTCTCAGCCGTCTGCTGAGTGCAGGTAGGATGATGTAGTCTTTGGGTGAAAGAACACCAAGGTCACAGCAGTAGATGGATGGAGTACAGCTGCAAACAAGGAATTCATCTGTTTCTACAGCTCTGGAAAAAATCAAGAGACCACTCCAAATGTTCAGGGTCTCTCGTTTAGCTGTTTCTAGAGCATATGTTTGAGTAGAATGAACATTTTGGTTTTATAATATAAACTACTGACAACATTTCTACCAAATTCCAATACATTTTTTGCCATTAAAGAGAATTTTCAATAAGTAATGTAGAGATGAAGATTTAAGAGAAATCCTGATTGGTCTCTTAACTTTTTCCTGAGCTGTATATGATAATGACTAGCAGCTGTATTGTGGTTTGGATTTGAATTGTGTTTTTAAATTGCACAGCGCGGTTCTGACTAGTTTAGTGTTGTTTCGGGCTCAAGTCTTGAAAAGTGATGAAGTGAAGATGTATTTAGTTATTTATTCTATAGTCCTCCTTCTTAAATGGTAAACGGACTCCACTTATATAGCGCTTTTCCCTGGTTTTTCACAGACCCAAAGCACTTTACATTGTTTTGTACACATTCACCCATTGTCACACACATTCATACACCGATAGCAGCAGCAGCTACCACGCAGGGTGCAAGCTAACTATCGGGAGCAATTCGGGGTTCAATGTCTTGCCCATGGACACTTCGACATGTGGCGGGGAGACGGGGAATCGAACCTCTGACCCTGTGCTCCAGAGGCGACCTCCCTGCCCACTTCGCCACTGCCGCCCTTCTTCTTCTTAGTCTTCCAACAGGTGCTTTTCCCAAGGACAGACACTATGAATAGAAATGTGTAAGGCCTTTAAGTGTTGTGTTTTGTTTGCTCTGTGCTACTGTTGAAACATGGCGGTGTAACATGGCGACCTCTGTGAAGGGCGCCCGCTATAAACTGTAGATATACCAAGTCCTTTAAAGATTGTTGGCTCAGTCAAACTGTCATGGCGTCATAAACCGAACGGTCCAACCCTAAACTGGTTCCAAGTGTGTGTGTCTGTGTGTGTGTGTGTGTGTGTGTGTGTGTGTGTGTGTGGTAATGGTAATGGTAAATGGTCTTGTATAGCGCTATATCTCCGTTTATCACAGACTCAAAGCGCTTTACATTGTTTTTTGTACACATTCACCCAGTCACACACACATTCATACACCGATAGCAGCAGCTACCACGCAGGGTAGGCTTAGCACTAGGGTGCTAAGCTAACTAAGCTAACTATCGGGAGCAATTCGGGGTTCAGTGTCTTGCCCAGGGACACTTCGACATGTGGCGGGTAGACGGGGGATCGAACCTCCGACCCTGCACACCAGAGGCGAAGTCCCTACCCACTTCGCCACTGCCGCCCGTGTGTGTGTGTGTGTGTGTGTGTGTGTACCCTGAACTGGTTCCAAGTCACTTTTTAAACCAGATCACACTGTGACATTGATTCTGACTTATGGTCTAAGCCAACACTTCACACACCCCGCTTCACACCATCTGTGTGTGTGTGTGTGTGTGTGTGTGTGTGTGTGTGTGTGTGTGTGTGTGTGTGTGTGTGTGTGTGTGTGTGTGTGTGTGTGTGTGTGTGTGTGTGTCAGCCTCTGCTCCTTCACACCATTTGCCTGATTGTATTCATGAGCAGGAGATTGGCTTTGACCCTCGACATAGGAAGTTTTAGTCAGCACCTGGACATATGCCAAACCCTTTACCCCTCTACCCCTCTCCTCTCTCTCTCTCCTCTCTCTCTCCCTCCCTCTCTTTATCTCCTCTCCTCTCTCTCTCCCTCTCCCTCTCTCTCCTCTCTCTCTCCCTCCCTCTCTCTCTCCTCTCCTCTCTCTCTCCCTCTTTCTCTCTCTCTCTCTCCCTCTTTCTCTCTCTCTCTCTCTCTCTCTCTCTCCTCTTCCT
>CASHTC010001346.1:0-5000 GCA_949357725.1 Hyperoplus immaculatus
CACACACACACACACACACACACACACACACTACTTTTAGGACAGACAGACAGACAGACAGACAGATAGATAGACAGACAGATAGATAGACAGACAGACAGACAGACAGATAGATAGATAGATAGATAGATAGATAGATAGATAGATAGATAGATAGATAGATAGATAGATAGATAGATAGATAAATAGATAGATAGATAGATAGATAGACAGACAGACAGACAGACAGACAGACAGACAGACAGACAGACAGATGGAAGAAGGTTGGTTAGCAAGGGAGCTTTGACATCTACAATCTCACCACTAGATGATGCTAAATACTCCCATATTATACACTGTACCTTTAAACACGCACACACACACACACACACACACACACACACACACACACACACACACACACACACACACACACACACACACACACACACACACTAACCTGGTATTAATCCTGCTGTTATTCCGTCCAGATCTGGTCAGTAACGACCGGTTCCCTGTTGGACTCTCTGTGTGGGTCTGACGCCCCTGTGACATCACTAGTTCTACATAATGACATCACCCTCCTCTCTGCCTCCACGGCGGTTTGCGGCGTCCATGTTTGGAGTTTAAAATACGACTCGAGACACAAACCAACCGCCCGCATCCCGACAGGCTGTGTGCACATGGCTCTCACCAGAGAAACAGACAGGGTTTACTATGCACAGCGGCAGGGGCAGAGGGAGGTCATGGTGTGGAATAACAACACAGGTAAATGATAGTTAGCCTGCTATTGGTGTATGAATGTGTGAATGGTAACGTGTAAATTAATTAGTAAAAAATAAACATTATGTTATGTTTATTTAACATTTTAAAGGTGCAGTGTGTAATATGACATCATCAAGTAAGTTCTATAAAGTTCTAGAATGCAACGCTCCCTGGGTAACCCCAACCCTTTAGAATAATAACAGAAGCTACAGTGGCCTTCAAGGACAAGAACAATTCTAAATTTTAAACAATGCACCTGATGACATTCCAACTATGACACTTTCAAGATGGCGGCACTAGGCCTTGGTCCAAAATATGCAGAAATATGGACATATATGAGACCCTTTCTAAGGGAAAAAATAATAATTAAAAAAAACAAATTTCAGCTATTATGCACCAAATTAAATGTACTTATGGATATTATAATTACTTTCTACAAAATCTGCTAGGAAATAAAACCCAAAATTCTACACACTGCAGGTTTAAATAAAATTTATTATTATTTTATGATTATGTTCGTGTATAAAATATTACTCATGTTTGACATTTGACACAATAAGGAGTGGGTTGAGACATTTAATTATATACAGCTCTGGAAAAAATTAAGAGACCACTCCAAATATTCAGTGTCACTCGTTTTACTCTTCATAGGCATCTGATTGAGTAATAAGGAAATAAAACCCAAAATTCTACACACTGCAGCTTTAAGAGGATTATTTATTTATTTTCAAGGTTCAAAATGGGATTTTTATCTTCGAGAATTTTTTTCTTTTGCACACGGGGATATTATCAGAAAAGATTTTAGGAACATTTTTGTTTTTTTAGTGGAGGGAAACAACTGTAAAAAGGTTTCTTCAACGTCATCAAACTAAAGATAGCCTATAAAAAAAATAAAATAAAAGCAGGCTGTGTGCACATGGCTCTCACCAGAGAAACAGACAGGGTTTACTACGCACAGCGGCAGGGGCAGAGGGAGGTCACAGTGTGGAATAACAACACAGGTAAGTCATGTTCAGGGGCAGAGGGAGGTCATGGTGTGGAATAACAACACAGGTAAGTCATGTTCAGGGGCAGAGGGAGGTCACGGTGTGGAATAACAACACAGGTAAGTCATGTTTAAGAGTTTTTCTTTTTTCAATGTTCAAAAGTTCTTTGTCATTGTTTGTCTACATGCAGACAAAAAAAACAGGGACCAGGTATGTTTTTGAGAAAAAAAATGTTCTACATATGGATGACCATGGTTAACCGGTTAACCTGTTAACCTGTTAACCTGTCAACCCGTTAACCCGTTAACCTGTTAACCTGTTAACCGTTAACCTGTAAACCTGTTAACCTGTTAACCTGTCAACCCGTTAACCTGTTAACCCGTTAACCCGTTAACCCGTTAACCTGTTAACCTGTTAACCTGTTAACCTGTCAACCCGTTAACCTGTTAACCTGTTAACCCGTTAACCCGTTAACCTGTTTACCTGTTACCCTGTTACCCTGTTAACCTGTTACCCTGTTAACCTGTTAACCTGTTAACCTGTTACCCTGTTAACCTGTTAACCTGTTAACCTGTTTACCTGTTACCCTGTTAACCTGTTAACCTGTTAACCTGTTTACCTGTTTACCTGTTAACCGTTAAGAAGATCTTTAACCGGTTAATACTAAAGGTTAAACGGTTAAAAGAAATTAAATCATCTTCATTTCTCTCAACTCCAGACTCTTATTTTGATATCGCTGAACCGGATGTAAGAAAGTGAACTGTGTCAAAGTGCATTTCCAGGCTCCTGGTCCCTGGATGGTTTTTAGTTGAATATGCCGGTCCTTGGAACAAAGAAGGTCTGGAGCCCTGCTGTAACGCTTCATGTATTTCACTATACATAGGTTACGTTAAATCTTAACGGTTAACCGGTTAATAACCGTTAATTCCTGTCGGTAACCGGTTAAAGAAAAAATTATAAATGGCCATCCCTTCTACATTAAAGGTGCTACGAGGAATTTCTAGTCTATTTTTTCCACTGATGTAACAGCAAACGAGACCATCAGTGTAAAGAATGCTATTTTTATATAGTTTTTCTTAATGCCTTTGTCATGGGTATACGCTCACCCAGGAACAACAGCTGGCGTGGTAAAAACACTACCGCTTTCATCCAAAGGGGGGCGCTAGAATTAACACACACTGAAAGATTCTAGGGGCACCTTTAAACTGGATTATTCTTTTATCTATTTTTTTTAATTGTTCAAAATAAAGATTTAATTAATCATTTAAGCCTTTCCCTCTCTCTCCCAGGTTGTGTGTCGGAGCGTCTTGAGGCCTCTGCAGCCGTGTCCTGTCTACAGCTGGTTCAGACTAAACGCTTGTTACTGTGTGGCCTTCAGTCTGGCACCGTGCTCATCTACCCCTTAACTATGCCCCAGGAAACCCTGTGCATTCCCCCCCCGCCTAGCCTCAGCAGCGTGCTAGCTCTGTCTGTTAGCAACCAGGAGAAACACATGGCAGTCGCTTATGAGGACTCCGTGGCTCTGTTTGAAATCACCAGCAGGTAAAAAAACAACAACATTAAAGCTGGGGTGGAGGATTTGGGGAGAAAATGTGATTTCTGATTGGTCAAAGTTAACATGAGCTGTACACTTTGACCAATCATAGCGAGGCTCCGATTCTCTGTTCTTATTGGCTGTTGGGACTGTCCATTCACTTTGGCACAACTTTGTTGGTGTAGAGCGTGTCAGGGAGGGACCATAGGGGAGGGACCAAAGAGAACAAGTGGAGCGGTTGAGGTATTTGGATTCAAATCTCTATCTGTTTCTCTTCGGCACTCGGCCTGCGGCCTCGTACCTACGACCGAATCACAGCAGCGCTGATATAGAGCGACAACATGCTCCCTCTCATGTGCTATTGCTTAATTACATTTTACATTAAACCTGCAGTGTGTAGAATTTTGGGTTTTATTTCCTAGCAGATTTTGTAGAAAGTAATTATAATATCCATAAGTACATTTAATTTAGTGCATAATAGCTGAAAAAATGTTTTGAATTATTGTTTTTTCCCTTAGAAAGCGTCTCATATATGTCCATATTTCTGCATATCTCGGACCAAGGCCTAGTGCCGCCATCATGAAAGTGTCATAGTTGGAATGTCATCAGGTGCATTGTTTAAAATGTAGAATTGTTCTTGTCCTTGAAGGCCACTGTAGCTTCTGTTATTATTCTAAAGGGGTGGGGTTACCCAGGGAGCGTTGCATTCTAGAACTTTGTAGAACTTTCTTGAAGTTAAATGCTTTTCAAATTTCAAAAATCGTTGTATGTATCGAATCGTGGGTAAAAAAAATCGTGATACAAATGGAATTGTGAGTTTTTGTATCGTTACCGCCCTAATTCTACAGTACAGGGGGTTTAAAACAATGGTGAACTTTCATACATTGTCCCTAATCAAACACAGGTGAAACTCGAAAAATTAGAATATCATTCAGTAATTCAACTTAAAAGGTTGAAACTAATATATTATATTGACTCATTACATGCAAAGTGAGATATCTCAAGCCTTTATTTGTTATAATTTTGGTTATTATGGCTGTAACAGCTTATGAAAACCCCAAATTCAAAATCTCAGAATATTTTAATATTACATGAAATCAATAAAAAAGGGATTTTAAATACAGAAATGTCGGCCCTCTATAAAGTATAATCATCCATATGTACTCAGTACTTGGTTTGGGCCCCTTTTGCATGAATTCTTGCCTCAATTCCAATTCATTTTCCATGATATTCTGATAATATGAGTATCACCTGTACATTGTCCATTTCCTTTCGTTGCAGAGACAGTTTCCCCACGGTGGACGGCCCAGTGAAGGTCTTGTCTCTCTCTCTGCTCCATGGCCCCCTCTCTGCGCTCGCCCTGCTGCCCGATAAGAGACTCATATACGGGACGCTGTGCGGAGCGGTGAAGCTACACGACTTTAGCCGCCAGGATGCTAGCTCAGGTCAACCTCAAGATTTTCAAAATTTTTAAGATTTTCAAGATTAAAGATCCAATATTTTTATTTGTAACAGGAACATGGAATATATTTTTATTTTTATTTGTAATTATTATTATTATTTTTCTGTTCTGTTTTTTTATGTGTTTGTTTTGTATGTCGTGATGGTACAAGTGTGTGTTTGTGTGTTGACATTTATTTATTTATTTATTTATTTGTCACTTACAGGATACGCAGTGTGTTGAAATGTTGACTGCGCTGTACTTCTGTGCTAAAATTCAAAATAAAAATAAAATG
>CASHTC010001346.1:17500-25000 GCA_949357725.1 Hyperoplus immaculatus
CCTAAAACGGGAGATGGAGGAGCGCAAGGACTCTAATATCCACCAGCTCCTTGATGTCGTCATGAATGGGTAGAAGAGGGTTCCAGTTGCAACCTGTGAAGCTCTAGTGAACTACATGCCCAAGAGGGTTAAGGCAGTGCTAGAAAATAATGATGGCAAAACAAAATATTGACACTTTGGGCCCAATTTGGACATTTTTTCTTAGGGGTGTACTCACTTTTGTTGCCAGCAGTTTAGACATTAATGGCTGTGTGTCGAGTTATTTTGAGGGGACAGTAAATTTACACTGTTATACAAGCTGTACACTGACTACTTGACATTGTATCAAAGTGTCATTTATTCAGTGTTGTCGCATGGAAAGATATAATGAAATATTTGAAGAAATGTTAGGGGTGTACTCACTTTTGTGAGATACTGTATGTTCCATCAGGGTTTATACCCAGGGGGCAAAGTGATTTTATGGACATGGAGCGTTGTAAAAGGTTGTTCACCAAAAATGACATCCAGGACCTTCCACGATCACAACCTGGGTGGACAACCTGGTCAACAAGCTGCTGGAAAGCTACAGCGGGCCGACAGAGCAAATCAGAACCACTGTTTAAGTGAATGGGGGTGAATGGGGATGGGCTAACGGGGAATTTTTATAACTTATAGATATCATTATGAGACTTTGCCAGTTGATTACTGACATTAAAACAAACACTTTTTGTATCACAGTATTTTCCAAAAGGTTTAAATAAATATGAAAAATCATCAATATCTTACTAATGATGCGTAAAGCATATCTGCAAAGCCCCAAAATCTAGATGTTGGAAGAAAACAAAGTCAATTTGTTTTTAAATTTTGAAAACAAAACAAGTGTCCAACTGCCTGAAGCTTTTCCTAATCACAGTTCAAATTTGATCAATAACCCATAGAAAATACATTTTTTACACAGTTACATTTCATGTGCCATGGACCAAAAGTGTCCTTTTGGAGTCTCCAGCTGGTATTTTAGGAAACGGCTAGACATTCCCTTGGAAAAAACAGTGTAAAAAATTCATAAAAATACTGTAATACAAAAAGTTGTTGTTTTAATGTCAGTAATCAACTGGCAAAGTCTCATAATGATATCTATAAGTTTAAAAAATTCTCCATTAGCCCATCCCCATTCACCCCCATTCACTTAAACAGTGGTTCTGATTTGCTCTATGTCGGCCCCCTGTAGCTTTCCAGCAGCTTGTTGACCAGGTTGTCCACCCAGGTTGGGATCCTGGAAGGTCCTGGATATCATTTCTGGTGAACAACCTTTTACAACGCTCCATGTCTGTTTTTAAAAAAAAAAGGGGTTTTGCCCCCTAGGTATTAATCTTCGTCTTAGTAACACTTTACAAAAAGGTACAAGACATTTTAGGTAGTTAGTGAGGAAAAATGAGTAAAAGATAGTTATTGAAAACTGGGGGCATCTGGTAAGGATGCCCCCAGGGCGCCTCCCTAGGGAGGTGTTCCAGGAGCGTCCAGCTGGGAGGAGGCCTCGGGGAAGACCCAGGACTAGGTGGAGAGATTATATCGCCACGCTGGCTTGGGAACGCCTCGGGATCCCCCAGTCAGAGCTGGTTGAGGTGGCCCGGGAAAGAGAAGTTTGGGGTTCCCTGCTCAAGCTGCTGCCCCCGCGACCCGATTTCGGATAAGCGGTTGAAGATGATGATGATGATGATGATGAGTTATTGAAAAGCCCCTGAGTGATTGAGATTAAATTATTCTGTAATTTTTTTTATTCACTTTTCTAATGTCTATTCTATACTTGATGTATTTTAATCTTGATGTATTGTACTGTAAAGCACTTTTGAATGGCCTTGTGTCTGAATTGTGCTATAGAAATAAACTTGCCTTGCCTTACTTATGATTAGTGATTGATAGTTGCTGTTAATATAAAGGAGAGAGAGAGAGAGAGAAAGAAAAAAATATCTAGTCCAATTTTACAGTTTTAATATCAAAGTTGTTTGTCTGTTTGTGTTCAGGAACAAAGAAGAAGCCAACGCCTACGACAACCTGGAGTTTCACCGCGAAGAGGAAAAAGTCACCTCAATGTGATCGAAATGCTCTAATCCTATTGGCCGAGCCTTTCCAAATCTGCCCGGATACACAAAATACTCTGCTGCTATTGGCCAGTCCTTTTGAAAGCCCAGATACACAAAATACTTTATTTAAAAGCTGCTACAAGGAACTTTTAAATATTTCTGAAACAGTCTAATTTTTCCTCTGATGATCATGAATTACATGTAACAGCAAATGAGACCAAAAGAAAGCTATTTCTATATAGTTTTTCTTAATGCCTTTGTCATGGGTATATACGCTCACCCAGGAACAACAGCTGGCGTGGTAAAAACACTACCGCTTTTAGTCCAAAGGGGGGCGCTAGAATTAACACACACTGAAAGTTCCTCGGAGCACCTTTAAAGAAATTATGAACAGTTACTGATGGTGTTTTTTCCTATATTTGATTATTTGTTTTCACATCAAATCTTTTAAAGGAGCAGTGTGTAATATGACATCATCAAGAAAGTTCTACAAAGTTCTAGAATGCAACGCTCCCTGGGTAACCCCAACCCTTTAGAATAATAACAGAAGCTACAGTGGCCTTCGAGGACAAGAACAATTCTAAATTTTAAACAATGCACCTGATGACATTCCAACTATGACACTTTCAAGATGGCGGCACAAGGCCTTGGTCCAAAATATGCAGAAATATGGACATACATGAGACCCTTTCTAAGGGGAAAAAAAATAATTCAAAACATTTTTTTCAGCTATTATGCACTAAATTAAACGTACTTATGGATATTATAATTACTTTCTACAAAATCTGCTCGGAAATAAAACCCAAAATTCTACACACTGCAGCTTTAAAAGAACTGATTATTCAGAGTAATTAATCTTTTTTTTTAAAAGTAGGTAAATGTCATTCTCTGTGTTGGCATATTTTACTGAATGTGTATGCGCCTACAATGGCGGAGCAGGTAAAAATCCTTCCCAATGTCTGTTTTGATGGTTTTTATCATGTTTTATCACACTTATGGATCTGAGATGATGCTCGATAACTCGCTGCTTGAAGACCGCAGTGCATTAATGTGGTGACGTAGGGACGAGGGAGGGGACTGCTAACTGCAGTAACTGACAGGAAGTTAGCTAAAAGAACCATTCCGCTTACAGCACCTTTAATGACACAAAGTATGATGTATGAATATTTGCAAGAGAAAATTGTGTATCGTGTGGAATTGTCCGAAAGAATAATAAATAAAATGACACTATTGTTATTATTATTTTAGACTCATATTTTTCAGTCACGTCTGCAGAAATCCAGAGCACATGCTTTGTGTGTGTGTGAGAGAATGTGTCCCTCTGCGTGTGTGTGTGTTGTGTATTCCTGTGTCTGTGTATCCCTGTGTGCCTCTCTGTGTGTGTGTGTGTGTGTGTGTGTGTGTCTGTCCCTCTGCGTGTGTGTGTGTGTGTGCTGTGTATTCCTGTGTCTGTGTATCCCTGTGTGCCTCTGTGTGTGTGTGTGTGTGTGTGTATGTGTCTGTCCCTCTGCGTGTGTGTGTGTGTGTGTGTGTGTGTGTCTGTCCCTCTGCGTGTGTGTGTGTGTGTGTGTGTGTGTGTGTGTGTCTGTCCCTCTGCATGTGTGTGTGTGTGTGTGTGTGTGTCCCTCTGCGTGTGTGTGTGTGTGTGTGTGTGTTAATGTAATCATTGTACTGAATAATACATTTTCTATTCTAACAAACTGCTGCGTTGCCTCATTACTGATCAATGGAAGAATTAATAATTACACGACAAGAGTGAAGTCGAGGTTTACAGAAAAAACTGTTCAAAGTTACCAGTCTTCAGTCCATATTTCACATCTTAATACAAATAGTTAAAGACCTACTTCACCAGTGGGAATATGAAGGTGTATTAAACTCTGAGATCCTATGTAGTATAAATGTGCAAACATTTTAGAAATCGGTTCATCCTAGCCTGAGAAAAGGCAGAAAGAGTTGTTTTATGGTCTCACTAACCCTACATATTCCCATGTGTGACATCACACTAGTAAAAAAGTAGGGTTAGGATTAACAGGACAGCCAGGCCAAGGGAAGACTGAGGGAAGAAAAACCTCATTCATTATATTATAATAGCGACTTTATAATGATAGAACGCCGGTTCTGTATGGGTGAAGTATTCCTTCCTTTAAGTGAAGATATAATTAGAAAGTAAAATAACAATAATAATAATAATAATAATAATAATAGATAGATAGATAGATAGATAGATAGATAGATAGATAGATAGATAGATAGATAGATAGATAGATAGATAGATAGATAGATAGATAGATAGATAGATAGATAGATAGATAGATAGATAGATAGAGAGAGAGAGAGAGAGAGAGAGAGAGAGAGAGATAGATAGACCTTTAATAGAACTAGACAGAAGTAATAACACGCTGAAGGAAGCAGTTGGATCTTTATTATGTTTAAAGGGATTTTAACATTTCAATAATTTGACAAACTCTCAAATAATGACGTCATACCAGCGTTATGTGTGTGTGTGTGTGTGTGTGTGTGTGTGTGTGTGTGTGTGTGTGTGTGTGTGTGTGTGTGTGTGTGTGTGTGTGTGTGTACATGTGGGTATATGTGTGTGTGCTAGCGTTATATGTCCGTGTCATCGAACCTAGAAAAAATACAACTTCTAAACATAAAGTAACTTTTTCCCGGTAACTTCAAAAGCATTTTTCGGACAAAATTAAAACAAGAGATTTCAGGGAAAGCAGAGAAGTTTAAACAGATATGTCAGCCTTTTCCTGGACTATATAACAGTACTGAAGGGACCTACATGACACTTCGTTGACTTTTTATTTTCTGCTTAACATTTACCTTTAGTTTAAACAATGTCCTTAGAAACCTGTAGAGTAGAGGACGCCATCTTGGCTGTTTGTTTTATTTTGTCTTTTGTTTGTGTGTTCACTTTTTCACTTCTGTGTTTGTGTTCCTTAAAATAAAAAAAAATAAAAAATAAAAGAATATATATGTATAGGCCTATATTTAATTTAAAGCTGGGGGTATGTGATTTCTGATTGGTCAAAGTTAACATGAGCTGTACACTTTGACCAATCAGAGTGTGTCAGGGAGGGACCATAGGGGAGGGACCAAAGAGAACAAGTGGAGCGGTTGAGGTATTTGGATTCGAATCTCTATCCCAACTGCTATTTTCTCCCCAAATCCTCCACCCCAGCTTTAACTGGTTTGTAACTGAACCAAATTATAAAAGTGAATAAATTGTGTTTTTTTTTTGTTTTTTTTTTACTGACAGTGGCCTTAAAATGCCATTATAACATGAAATATATCTACTGTCATAATTGCATTTTCCAAGAATTAGCAGATGAAACATTTGTACATACTGTGTTCATTATCCATTTATTGTGCTCAGACGAAAAAATATTAATAATTTTAACAATATATCTTTCTATCTATGTGTCTGTCTGTCTGTCTGTCTGTCTGCCAGTCTGTCTATCTATCTATGTGTCTGTCTGTCTGTCTGTCTGTCCGTCCGTCCATCTGTCTGTCTGTCTGTCTGTCTGTCCGTCCGTCTGCCTATCTGTCTGTCTGCCTGTCTGTCTATCTATCTATGTGTCTGTCTGTCTGTCTGTCCATCCATCCGTCTGTCTGTCTGCCTATCTGTCTGTCTGTCTGCCTGTCTGTCTATCTATCTACATGAATTCAAATTACAAAATTATTTAAACATTATATGAAATAAAGTGCGGCAAGGATTCTGTAGTGATTTCAAACAAACATATTCAAATACAAATATAATCAAACAATAATAATTAAACAACTGCAGCAACAAACACAAAAATACATTGTTAGACTTCTGTGTGATCAGATAAATAAATTACAATTCTTTCTACTCTGGTATATTCAAAATTTCAAAATAAAGTACAAATTAAGACGGTAGTTATGTAGACTATGGAACAGTATTATGGCACTAAATGTGCTCAGAGGAACTTTCAGTTTGTGTTCATTCTAGCGCCCCCCTTTGGACTAAAAGCGGTAGTGTTTTTACCACGCCAGCTGTTGTTCCTGGGTGAGCGTATACACCCATGACAAAGCCATTAAGAAAAACTATATAAAAAAATAGCATTCTTTGCACTGATGGTCTCGTTTGCTGTTACATGTAATTTATGATCATCAGAGGAAAAATGAGACTGTTTCAGAAATATTTAAAAGTTCATTAGGGCCATATTATGCACCTTTTAAGTATCTTTATATAGTTTTTCTTAATGCCTTTGTCATGGGTATACGCTCACCCAGGAACAACAGCTGGCGTAGTAAAAAAAAACTACCACTTTTGTCCAAAGGGGGGCGCTAGAATTAACACAAACTGAAAGTTCCTCAGAGCACCTTTAAAGTATTTTGCACTTCATTGATATGTCTAAATACAGAAAGACTTGAGTTACATATTCATAAACATCGACAAAAAAGCAGCAGTTACACAATTTCAAATATCCTTTTCGTTTTCAACCTAAACTAAGACTTGTAGTTTCTTAGCATTTTAACAAAACTCACAACAAGCTCATCCGACTAAATCCCTTCTTAGAAACATGTAAATATAATGTATTAATTCCCAACAAAACTACTTTTTAAACACATTTTTTAGTGGCTTCAAATGATCAAATATTCTACAAATAATATTCTTTAATTATCTTATTTTCTTTATCGATTGATTAGGTCCAAAAAATTTCAGATTTTTTTTTTATTATGTTTTCTTCATTTATTTAACTTTCCAGGTTTCTAAATACATTTTATCAAGTATATTTTTTATTTATTAATTCCCCACAAAACTTAAATTTTTAAACACATTTTTATTGGCTGCAAATTATCAAATAAATCTACCAATTATCTTCTTTCATTAATGATTTATTAGGCTAAAGAAAAAAAAAATCTGAAAAAAAGTAATTAATTATGTTTTCTTTATTTATTTAACTTTTCAGGTTATAACTACGTTTCATCAGATCAACTTTTAAATTTTTCTGAAACTTAAATTTTTTGACCAAATTCCTACAAAAAACTATGGCATTTTTTAAACTAGTATTCAGTGCTATTTAGCGGCATTTAGACGTTCGGTTACAGGTGAAAAATTGGCAAAAATAAAGGTGTATACTCATCTATTAGATATATCATTACCTGTAGCCTATAGTTGCCTAATAATTGCAAATTCCAAAATTACACATGTGTAGGTCATTTAATTAACCGATTATTTGACATCATATTGTAGTTCTTAATACTCTTACTCGGCCAGCATTTACATTTTTCTAAAGACTTCGATTTTTTTGAACGAAATTCCTGCAAAACTAATGGCATCTCAGTAACGAAAATATAGCAATAAGGGTCGATTGACAGATCCTTACACACATACAAGTAATTTGAAATATGTTAGTGGATTCTTACACATAAAAATTGGCAACAAATATGAAGACTCTTTTGATTA
>CASHTC010001346.1:30000-35000 GCA_949357725.1 Hyperoplus immaculatus
TTTGACATTTGACACAATAAGGAGTGGGTTAAGACATTTAATTATATACAGCTCCGGAAAAAATGAAGAGACCACTCCAAATATTCAGTGTCACTCGTTTTACTCTTCATAGGCATCTGATTGAGTAATAAGGACATTTTGGTTTTATAATGGTAAATGGTAAATGGACTTGTATAGCGCTATATCTCCGTTTATCACAGACCCAAAGCGCTTTACATTGTTTTTGTACACATTCACCCAGTCACACACACATTCATACACCGATAGCAGCAGCTACCATGCAGGGTAGGCTTAGCACAAGGGTGCTAAGCTAACTAAGCTAACTATCGGGAGCAATTCGGGGTTCAGTGTCTTGCCCAGGGACACTTCGACATGTGGCGGGGAGACGGGGGATCGAACCTCCGACCCTGCACACCAGAGGCGAACTCCCTACCCACTTCGCCACTGCCGCCCCCTAAATATTAAATACTTATAAAAACTACTGACGACATTTCTACCAGGGAGGGGGCATAGTAATGAAATGTATTTATAGAGCGTTTTTTTTTAATCTCAGCAAGTGATTAGTACATACAGAAGAACTTGCTTTTATCTAAACAATAGATCAGGGATGAATGAAACAAACACACACACAAAAACATTTATTTAAAAAATCTTTTAGATCCATAAGATCTGTCAGTCTTTATCAGGAAGGAGACCAATTTTTTCAGTGTACTGTTTTATTTAGTTTTATGTGTAAGTGTGTACGGTATGTGTACTCTGCTGAATTGTATACATTTAAACATTTACCCTCGTGAACTCCACTGTACGGATATCAGCATCGACCACACCTGGACACACACACACACACACACACACACACACACACACACACACACACACACACACACACACACACACACACACACACACACACACACACACACACACAGGAGAAGAAATGGTCAACTTTGTATATTTAGTAACATTATTTATTGACATGTGTGTCTTAAGTTAGAAAG
Organism: Hyperoplus immaculatus; assembly: GCA_949357725.1. Classification (NCBI taxonomy): domain Eukaryota; kingdom Metazoa; phylum Chordata; class Actinopteri; order Uranoscopiformes; family Ammodytidae; genus Hyperoplus; species Hyperoplus immaculatus. The sequence goes on from CASHTC010001346.1 coordinate 30,999, forward strand.
TTAAATTAAATTATTAATTAAACAAAATCTTTTACATAATTACATAATTCACTCCTTCCATCCTTCTTAGAATGTTATTGTTAATGTTTATTTTAATTTGCAGATCTTGCTTTCTATTCCTCTACGTTTGCACCAATACACCAAAGTAAATGATTTTTTCAAATGTCCAAAATTGTTAAGTTAAAACCCTTATTATGCAGCATGTATTAAAATGTACCTGTAACATGTAAATCCAAAGCCTGGAAATCCAGACCCACATCTGGGCCTGGATTTCCAGGATAGTAAATACATTCTTTAAATGTGAAAAGTAATTCATATTAATAACAAAGCTTTATTTTGAAATCCTGAATATAAAATTAAGCAGTTCTTACCTGTGCTGTTAGAAGAGGAAGTGATGTCACAAGCCGCCTTCACAGTGACGTCATTGTTATTGATTAGCGGTAGCGACGGTAGCGCTACAGTGGAGGTCAATGGGACAGTGGGGGATGATGTAATGGGCTCCGAGGTCACAGAGGTCATCACAGGGTCGCATAATGATGATGTCACCGCTGAGTCACATGATGCTGAGGGCAGTCTGAGGGGCGGAGCCAAAACACCTGAGCTGCAGCCACTCACATGGCTCACCTGAGAACAACATAGAGATTATGGTTGCGTTCCGAATCGCATACTCTTTCTTTTTTCTATCCTACATACTACATCCGACGATAAAAAGAATCTAGTTAGGATGCAGTAGGCATACTATTGGGACATACTTTTACTCTCTTATTTCATCATAACATTGCGCCTTGATCTTGCCTCTTGCTTTTATATCCGTCGCATCCCCGTTTGTTTTCATATGGAGGCTCCGTCGACGTGACGTCACTTCACGTGCGCACTGGATTGTGGGTCAGAATCGCCCAAATAGGATGCACTTTTCAACACTAACAATCTTGGCCGCATGAAGTAGGACATCCGGGTACTTCTAACCATCCTAAATCTGGCCACAAGAATCGGGACATCCTAAATCTTTTTTCTACCATACTATATAGTAGAAAGTATGCGATTCGGAACGCAACCTATGTTTTATTAGGTAATTAATAACTTTTTTTCTTTACAAGCACACAGACAGACACACACACACAGATAGACACACGCACAGATAGACACACGCACGCACGCACACACACACACACACACACACACACACACACACACACACACACACACACACAGACACACGCACAGACACACACAGACACACACATAGACACACACACACACACACATAGACACACGCACAGACACACACAGACACACACATAGACACACGCACACACACACCTTTTTGTATGGCTATACTTTTGAGGACATTCATTGACATAATGCATTCCCTAGCCTCTTACCCTAACCCTAACCATCCAAACTAAATGCCTAACCCCAACCCTTACACTAACCCTAACATAAACCTAATTCATACCTGAACCTTAAAACCTAGTGTTAAAACTCAAACAGCCCTTTAAAGGCCTGTCCTTATAACCTAGTCAGTGCGTTTACATGCAGACTCATAATCGGATAACTAAACGAATAAGACCTCAACAGGACTTTTAACCTGCATGTAAACACCTTTATCCGATCTACTTCGGACACAAATCGGCACATTAACGGACAAGAGAAGTCGGATAAGAACACCTAGATAATTCGTTCATTGTCGGCTTTCTCTCTGCATGTATACAGGGATCGGATATCGCATATCGGACTTCTCGTTCTGTGCTTGTGTGCCTGCGCGTGATAGGCTACACCATGGGTTATTGACGGAAGGGAACCGGACGTGGCTCTAAAACCACTTGTTGAAAGCATGGTTGAAAGGGCTACAGCGCCACCTAGCATAGTGGAGACAGCCATGCATCGGACATTTATCCGATTTCTGAAAGGCCATGTATACTCAGACAAGTGACACGGTCCGTTCGAGTGTCTTGTTCGATATATGTGATAATCCAATCTAGTTGTGCCATGTAACCGCACTGACTGTTAACCCTCAAACAGTCCTTTAAAGGCCTGTCCTTAAAACCTAGTGTTAACCCTCAAACAGTCCTTTAAAGGCCTGTCCTTAAAACCTAGTGTTAACCCTCAAACAGCCCTTTAAAGGCCTGTCCTTAAAACCTAGTGTTAACCCTCAAACAGCCCTTTAAAGGCCTGTCCTTAAAACCTAGTGTTAACCCTCAAACAGTCCTTTAAAGGCCTGTCCTTAAAACCTAGTGTTAACCCTCAAACAGCCCTTTAAAGGCCTGTCCTTAAAACCTAGTGTTAACCCTCAAACAGCCCTTTAAAGGCCTGTCCCAAAGGGAGAACCGGATAAAATGTCCTCACTTTACAACAATGTCCTCACTCCGATGGTTTGAAGCTACAACAGGTCCTCACGAAGACACATGTACAAGTACACTCTCACACACACTGACTCACACACGCACAAACACACAAATACCGACATACACAGAGACAGACACAGAGACACAGAGACAGACAGACAGACAGACGGACGGACAGAGACAGACAGACAGACAGACAGACAGACAGACAGACAGACAGACAGACGGACGGACAGACAGACAGACAGACAGACAGACAGACAGACAGACAGACCTGGCTTCCCAGTGAGTTGCGTCTGCATGAGATCCAGGATGCAGCTTTGAGCCTGCCGAGCTCCAACAAGACCGGACCCCGAGCACACTGCAGAGAACACACACACACACACACACACACACACACACACACACACACACACACAGACACACACACACACACACACAGACACAGACACACACACACACGATTGAACTCTATATTCATGTCATATTTTACACTTTTTAAGAGTCAGTTCCCCACTCATAAACATACACTGTACACATTTTATATTTTTATACATATTTATCTGTATTTTTTGTATCTTGGTGCATATCTGTGTCTTGTGTGTCAGGTAACAACGCTGTGTGTTTGTTTAATGTTTGGACCTAACATTTGTCCTTTGTATTACTGCTGCTCTATAGCTGTGTCTTCTTTAAGGGGCCGCAGCCTACGAAGGCTGCATTTGAAGACCGATTGCGTCATAGCGGCGCGCAAAGGCTTCTTCCATTTGCAACGATTTGCAAGGCTTCTTCATATGCGGCTGAGAAATGCAGCCTTCTTTTCACGGTTTTGAAGGGTCCAACAGATGGATCCTTCGCAGCCCAACATATCCCAAGATTCATTGCGTTTTTTTCAGAGACGGCATAAAATAAAATAAAAAATAACCAAACAGCAACGTGTTGCTCCATCTTCTTAACTTTTATCTTCCTTTCTTTTTTTCTTGTACTTTTTTTTTCTTTTCGTCTGGTAGGCAACTTCTTTTTCTTTTTTCCTCCGTTGACAGGGCTGTTTCCGTGGGTTGCTAGGCAGCACAGGAGCGGCGAGTCGTCACGCAAGGTAACAGCTTGTTACGCTAACCGGAAATGCTCTTAAACACAGACCTGCGGAGACCGTCTCATTTAACAACGCTCATTCGGCCTTCGAATCGGCCTTCACAAGCTATAGCCTTCACGTCCGCCCCTTGAATAAGACACAGCCTATGTGTCTTCAACTGCCCCCTGGGGACAGATAAAGTGTTTTGAAATTGAATTGAGTATATTTATCTTTGGAACAGCTCGGGGAAGTCTGTATGTTAACTATGTCACATCCTATTACCATCTCTGTGGATTTATTAATGTTTATCTCAAGGCGGCTTGACTGACATCATTTCTGGAGGGATGTGGACCTGTCTGTCTGTCTGTCTGTCTGTCTGTCTGTCTGTCTGTCTGTCTGTCTGTCTATCTGTCTCCCTTCCTTCCTTCCTTCCTCCCTCCCTCCCTCCCTCCCTGTCTCCTTCCCTCCCTCCCTCCCTCTCTCCTGCCTGTCTCACCTTCAGTACAGCAGCCACAGTCTCTTGCCTCCCTCCCTCCCTGCCTGTCTCACCTTCAGTACAGCAGCAACAGTCTCCTGCCTGTCTGTCTG
>CASHTC010001346.1:40000-47500 GCA_949357725.1 Hyperoplus immaculatus
CACTTTGAATGGCCTTGTGTCTGAATTGTGCTATAGGAATAAACTTGCCTTGCCTTACAGTGTGTAACATTTGTAGCCTGGAAATCCAGACCCTGATATCTTGAACGATAGAGGGTCTGGCCACGATCAATAGTCATTTCCAACTCAAGGGGCGGCTCCTACTCGTGCATTTCAAATGCCACTGCACGTGATTGGATAGCACTACAACCAATCAGAGCGATGCACAAGGCGACGTATTAAGCCCGGTTCGTTTAGCGAACAGCGGGATTAACTGTTAAATTATATCTGTGTGTCTCTCTGTGCCTGTGGGAGTGACTGAGTGAGTGAGTGTGAGTGTGTGTGTGTGTGTGTGTGTGTGTGTGTGTGTGTGTGTGTGTGTGTGTGTGTGTGTGTGTGTGTGTACCTCTGTTTACTGTCTGTACGTCGGGGCTGATCAGAGGAGGAGATGCTGCCGTCTGTTTACTGGAACTGCTGCTGTTAGACTTGCAGGACTACACACACACACACACACACACACACACACACACACACACACACACAGGGACACACACACACACACACACACACAGACAGACAGACAGGGACAGACAGACAGACACACACACACACACACAGGGACAGACACACACACACACACACAGTTTTATCAAGACTCAAGAATACACATTTCATTTTCACGACTTCCAAAATTTTTTTAATTTTTTTTACCTGCTGCTCTAGTGTTGGCTGAGTAGCCTGTACCTCAACTACTGGAGAGTCTGCAACTTTAGACCTCTGTAACACAGACAGACAGACAGACAGACAGACAGACAGGCAGAGAGAGAGACAGACGGACAGACAGAGAGAGACAGCCAGACAGACAGACAGGCAGGCAGGCAGACAGACAGACAGACAGACAGACACACAGACACACAGACAGGCAGGCAGGCAGGCAGGCAGACAGACAGACAGACAGACAGACACACAGACAGACAGAGAGAGAGACACAGAGACACACACACACACACAAATTAACCTCATAGTAACAGCTTGTTGCTGCTGTAATAATATCTGACACATCATCAAAAGGTGGAAGAAAGAAGTATTCTGATATATTAAGTAAAAGCAGAAATATCAAACAGTAAAATTCGCGCTGATTAAAGTCCAATTTAATTTTATTTTTATAAGATGTTTTTTTTTGCATTTTTATGCTTTATTGATAGTGTAGAGACAGAGGTGAAATGGGGCAGAGAGGGGAGTGACATGCAGAGAACGACCGCGGGCTGGAATCAAACCCGGGTCCACTGCTGGCCGAGGCCCATGGGGGGGTGACGCCCTACCAACTGAGCTAAGGGCGCCCCCTTAAAGTCCAAATTTAACAATAAAAAACTTGGAAATCTGTGTTTTTATAATGTTTCGCTCTTGAGTTTTTGATACTGGAAGTCCCAGCTCCCAACCTGTTAACATTTGTCTTACTTAACCACATTAAAGCTGCAGTGTGTAGAATTTGGGGTTTTATTTCATAGCAGATTTTGTAGAAAGTAATTATAATATCCATAAGTACATTTAATTTAGTGCATAATGGCTGAACATTTTTTTTAAATTATTATAAGGGTCTCATATATGTCCATATTTCTGCATATTTTGGACCAAGGCCTAGTGCCGCCATCTTGAAAGTGTCATAGTTGGAATGTCATCAGGTGCATTGTTTAAAATTTAGAATTGTTCTTGTCCTTGAAGGCCACTGTAGCTTCTGTTATTATTCTAAAGGGTTGGGGTTACCCAGGGAGCGTTGCATTCTAGAACTTTGTAGAACTTTCTTGATGATGTCATATTACACACTGCACCTTTAACATGTTTCCAGGGAAATATATGTTTTGCTGTGATGTGGTTGGCTCTGAATAAAGCCCTGGTTGTAGAATTATTTCTTTTAGTCCTCGTTTTAAAGGTGATTTTAACCTGTTTAGTACTTAAAGGAATACTTCCCCCAGGCGTTCTATCATTATAAAATCACTATTATAATATAATGAATGAGGTTTTTCTTCCCTCAGTCTTCCCTCAGTCTTCCCTTGGTCCAGCTGTCCTGTTAATCCTGACCCTTACTGTGATGTCACAAGAAGGAAACTGTAGGGTTAGACAGTGAGACCATAAAACACTCTTTCTGCCTTTTCTCAGGCTAAGATGATCCGATTTAATTTTTTTCTGCACACTTATACTAAATAGGATCTCCAAGTTCAATACACCTTCATATTCCCACCGGTGAAGTAGGCCTTTAATAAAATACCTGCTTTAGTGTGCTTGTTAGACCTGTTTTAGTGTGCTGTTAGACCTGTTTGAGTGTGCTTGTTTGACCTGTTTTAGTGTGCTTGTTAGACCTGTTTTAGTGTGCTTGTTAGACCTGTTTTAGTGTGCTTGTTTGACCTGTTTTAGTGTGCTTGTTTGACCTGTTTGAGTGTGCTTGTTTGACCTGTTTGAGTGTGCTTGTTTGACCTGTTTTAGTGTGCTTGCGTCCCTCACACTCTTGGGGGCGCTGCTGCTGTGGCTGCTGCTGTTGTTGCTTCTGTTTCTGTTGTTTTGTTCGACTTCATCACTCGTCTCCTCCTGAGAAACACACACAACTTAAAGGGACACTGTGTAACATTTTAAGTAATGTATTAGCTAAACTCAATATCCTCATTCATAAATATGTCCTCATTGGTGTAAAATCACCTCTGCCAATAATCTGAATTATCCTCCTGAGCGGAGAATTACAAATATTAATATTACATTTTGTACATTGAGCGGGCAAGTCTAAGACAACAGTTTAATACAAATAGATTCATATAAAAACACATTATACTATAAAAATGCATTCATGCTGGAAGTCTGCAATGCACACACAGTTTAAATGAAAATTAAATTGTCAAAGGAATTCTTCTATTAAACAACCCAAGTGTTTGTAATAAAAGAATGTGAGTCAAGGCTTCAGAGCAGGTGAAGACTTGCAGACAGCAGCAAGGGAATCAACAATGTATCTGGTTTGGTACATGGTTGAATACAAAGACTGAACAGTTGTACATGAGATTATATGCAGTGAAGATGGTGTGTGCGCACAAACCAAGTTCGTGTGTCCATGACATTTTTAATTAGGCAAATATTCCCAGAAAACTCTCAACAGCTGGTGTTATTCTTCATACAATGTCTGATAAGAGCATATGGGAGTGAGTTCCCCATTAACTCTCAACCACTGTGCACATGAAATGCGTCCAAACTCTTATTAGGCCGTTTTCTTCTAAACAACAAGTTTAGCAAAAACACTTTGGAGTGCTTTAAGTTTACTGAGACAAAGTTCAACAGGCAGAAAGCTGTTTGAGCATTAAAACATTATACAATCATAAGTAGAATTAAATTTCAGTAACAGAAATAAAGTGGTAAATCCTTTTTGTCCCATGCTTAGATATATATTATTATTATCATATATTGTAGCATTAAAATATTATACAATCATAAGGCAAATTAAATTCCAGTAACAGAAATAAAGTGGTAAATCCTTTTTGTCCCATGCTTAGATATATATTATTATTATCATATATTGTAGCATTAAAATATTATACAATCATAAGGCAAATTAAATTCCAGTAACAGAAATAAAGTGGTAAATCCTTTTTGTCCCATGCTTAGATATATATTATTATTATCATATATTGTAGCATTAAAATATTATACAATCATAATGCAAATTAAATTCTAGTAACAGAAATAAAGTGGTAAATCCTTTTTGTCCCATGCTTAGATATATATTATTATTATCATATATTGTAGCATTAAAATATTATACAATCATAAGGCAAATTAAATTCCAGTAACAGAAATAAAGTGGTAAATCCTTTTTGTCCCATGCTTAGATATATATTATTATTATCATATATTGTAGCATTAAAATATTATACAATCATAAGGCAAATTAAATTCCAGTAACAGAAATAAAGTGGTAAATCCTTTTTGTCCCATGCTTAGATATATATTATTATTATCATATATTGTAGCATTAAAATATTATACAATCATAATGCAAATTAAATTCTAGTAACAGAAATAAAGTGGTAAATCCTTTTTGTCCCATGCTTAGATATATATTATTATTATCATATATTGTAGCATTAAAATATTATACAATCATAAGGCAAATTAAATTCCAGTAACAGAAATAAAGTGGTAAATCCTTTTTGTCCCATGCTTAGATATATATTATTATTATCATATATTGTAGCATTAAAATATTATACAATCATAAGTAGAATTAAATTCCAGTAACAGAAATAAAGTGGTAAATCCTTTTTGTCCCATGCTTAGATATATATTATTATTATCATATATTGTAGCATTAAAATATTATGCAATCATAAGGCAAATTAAATTCCAGTAACAGAAATAAAGTGGTAAATCCTTTTTGTCCCATGCTTAGATATATATTATTATTATCATATATTGTAGCATTAAAATATTATACAATCATAAGGCAAATTAAATTCCAGTAACAGAAATAAAGTGGTAAATCCTTTTTGTCCCATGCTTAGATATATATTATTATTATCATATATTGTAGCATTAAAATATTATACAATCATAATGCAAATTAAATTCTAGTAACAGAAATAAAGTGGTAAATCCTTTTTGTCCCATGCTTAGATATATATTATTATTATCATATATTGTAGCATTAAAATATTATACAATCATAAGGCAAATTAAATTCCAGTAACAGAAATAAAGTGGTAAATCCTTTTTGTCCCATGCTTAGATATATATTATTATTATCATATATTGTAGCATTAAAATATTATACAATCATAAGGCAAATTAAATTCCAGTAACAGAAATAAAGTGGTAAATCCTTTTTGTCCCATGCTTAGATATATATTATTATTATCATATATTGTAGCATTAAAATATTATACAATCATAATGCAAATTAAATTCTAGTAACAGAAATAAAGTGGTAAATCCTTTTTGTCCCATGCTTAGATATATATTATTATTATCATATATTGTAGCATTAAAATATTATACAATCATAAGGCAAATTAAATTCCAGTAACAGAAATAAAGTGGTAAATCCTTTTTGTCCCATGCTTAGATATATATTATTATTATCATATATTGTAGCATTAAAATATTATACAATCATAAGGCAAATTAAATTCCAGTAACAGAAATAAAGTGGTAAATCCTTTTTGTCCCATGCTTAGATATATATTATTATTATCATATATTGTAGCATTAAAATATTATACAATCATAAGGCAAATTAAATTCCAGTAACAGAAATAAAGTGGTAAATCCTTTTTGTCCCATGCTTAGATATATATTATTATTATCATATATTGTAGCATTAAAATATTATACAATCATAAGGCAAATTAAATTCCAGTAACAGAAATAAAGTGGTAAATCCTTTTTGTCCCATGCTTAGATATATATTATTATTATCATATATTGTAGCATTAAAATATTATACAATCATAAGGCAAATTAAATTCCAGTAACAGAAATAAAGTGGTAAATCCTTTTTGTCCCATGCTTAGAGGCAGACCCTGCGTTCCGAATCTCCTCCTCTTTCTTTGTTCTATTCTACATACTACATCCGACGATAAAAAGAATCTAGTTAGGATGCAGTAGGCATACTATTGGGACATACTTTACTCTCTTATTTCATCATAACATTGCGCCTTGATCTTGCCTCTTGCTTTTATATCCGTCGCATCCCCGTTTGTTTTCATACGGAGGCTTCGTCGATGTGACGTCACTTCACGTGCGCATTGGATTGTGGGTCAGAATCGCCCCAAATAGGATGCAGTTTTCAACACTAACAATCTCGGCCGCATGAAGCATCCGGGTACTTCTAACCATCCTAAATCTGGCCACAAGAATCGGGACATCCTAAATCTTTTTTCTACCATACTATACAGTAGAAAGTATGCGATTCAGAACGCAGGGTGAGTTTGTCCGACACATATTTTCGTGAAGGCACACACAGAGATGTGAAATTAAAATGAGATTAAATTATCTATTGAACAAAACACTTCACTTTCTTCTAATGGGGAATATGTATGAATATTTCAATGTACTTTGTTAGACATACCGGTGTGTCTGATGTTGGTTGGGGGGGGTCAGGCTGAATGTGTGTGTGTGCGCGTGTGTGTGTGTGTGTGGTTGTGCGTGTGTGTGGTTGTGTGTGTGTGTGTGTATGTGTGTTAGTGTGGTTGTGTGTGTGTGTGGTTGTGTGTGTGTGTGTGTGTGTGTGTGTGTGTGTGTGTGTGTGTGTGTGTGTGTGTGTGTGTGTTAGTGTGGTTGTGTGTGTGTGTGTGTGTGTGTGTGTGTGTGTGTATTCATTGAAACATACCAGTGTGTCTGCAGCAGGTTGTGTGGTCAGGCTGAATGTCTGTGTGTGTGTGTGTGTGTGTGTGTGTCTGTGTGTGTGTGTGTGTGTGTGTGTGTGTGTGTGTGTGTGTGTGTGTGTGTGTGTGTGTGTGCGTGTGTGTTTAGGTGTGTGTGTAGGTGTGTGTGTTTAATGAAACATACCGGTGTGTCTGCGGTTGGCTGTGTGGTCCGGCTGTCGGGGGGGCGAGGGCCTTCTGTTGGAGCGGGGAACGGGGGAGGAGCCGGAAACACAGACTGACAGACGGAGAGAGAGAGAGAGAGAGAGAGAGAGACAGAGAGAGAGAATATGAGGTGACATCCATCTATCTATCTATCTATCTATCTATCTATCTATCTATCTATCTATCTATCTATCTATCTATCTATCTATCTATCTATCTATCTATCTATCTATCTATCTATCTATCTATCTATCTATCTATCTGGGGCGGCAGTGGCGAAGTGGGTAGGGAGTTCGCCTCTGGTGTGCAGGGTCGGAGGTTCGATCCCCCGTCTCCCCGCCACATGTCGAAGTGTCCCTGGGCAAGACACTAAACCCCAAATTGCTCCTGATAGTTAGCTTAGTTAGCTTAGCACCCTAGTGCTAAGCCTACCCTGCGTGGTAGCTGCTGCTATCGGTGTATGAATGTGTGTGTGACTGGGTGAATGTGTACAAAAACAATGTAAAGCGCTTTGGGTCTGTGAAAAACGGAGATATAGCGCTATACAAGTCCATTTAGTTCTAGTAGTAGTAGTAGTAGTTCTATCTATCTATCTATCTATCTATCTATCTATCTATCTATCTATCTATCTATCTATCTATCTATCTATCTATCTATCTATCTATCTATCTATCTATCTATCTATCTATCTATCTATCTACTGCACATTATGACAGATCACAAACAATTACTCACTGATTTGCATAACTGTAAGGTGGGTTAAAAGTGAATGTCTCTGCAAGATGATGTCAGCCTGACTATGTATGTGTATGAGTGTGTGTGTGTACGTGTGTGTGTGTGTGAGTGAGTGAGTGAGTGAGTGAGTGAGTGCGTGAGTGCGTGAGTGCGTGAGTGAGTGAGTGAGTGCGTGCGTGCGTGAGTGAGTGAGTGAGTGAGTGAG
>CASHTC010001346.1:52500-55000 GCA_949357725.1 Hyperoplus immaculatus
GGTTGGAGGTTCGATCCCCGCCCTGCCACCTGTGTCATAGTTGTTGTGTCCTTGGGCAAGACACTTCACCCACCTTGCCTCGTGTGAATGTCGATAGTTAGCCTGCTGCTATCGGTGTGTGAATGGTAACGTGGGAATGAGAACAGAAAAAGAGTCTTCGGACTCAATGGGATATACCTGTATAAATAAAGGTTATTAAAAAAAAAAAAAAAAAAAAAAAAAAAAGGATCTAGTGGATTCGGGTTGCCAGGGCCTTTAAAAAACTATTTGGACACTTTGGAAAGAAAGTAAGTAAGTAAAAATGTAAGTGTAAGTGCAAAATGTTCAGGGCCCCAGTCTGACCCAGTTACCAGAACACTGTTGACAACAACAAGACATCAGAGGCACACACGCGCGCACACGCATGTACACACACGCATGCACACGCAGTCATACACACACACACACACGCACACACACACACGTACAAACTCACACACACACACACGCAGTTATATACGCACACACACACACACACACGCGCGCGCACACACACGCGCGCGCACACACGCACGCACGCACGCACGCACACACACACAAATTTATTTATTATTATGACTAAATTTTCAGAAAATATTCAAGTTTCTTCACATAAATTTACATTTTTTTAAGGTCCCAGAACACTGTTGACAACAACAAGACATCAGAGGCACACACACACACACACACACACACACACACACACACACACACACACACACACACTCATGTACAAACTCACACACACATAAAGATAACAATATAACAAAACAACTTCCATATCTGTTGGAGGAATAAATAACATCTGTGCATCCAACTGAAACATTTCTTCTTCTTTCTTACAACAACACTGTCGGTGCTTGAATAACTGACAGGGGGGAACCAGTTTGTCACACTCACTCACTCACTCACTCACTCACTCACTCACTCACTCACTCACTCACTCACTCACTCACTCACTCACTCACTCACACTACTTTAACAGTATAAATGGATGGATGGATGGATGGATGAATGGATAGATAGATAGATAGATAGATAGATAGATAGATAGATAGATAGATAGATAGATAGATAGATAGATAGATAGATAGATAGATAGATAGATAGATAGATAGATAGATAGATAGATAGATAGATAGATAGATAGATAGATAGATAGATACAGTCATATGAAAAAGTTTGGGAACCCCTCTCAGCCGGCATTATAATTGACTCTGCTTTCACAAAAAAAAGATAAAAGTGGTATGTCTTTAATTTACCAGGAACAGCTAAGTACTGGGATGTTTTCCAAACAAAGATTTTTTGAAAAGCAGTATTTGGTTGTACGAAATAAAATAAAATGTGAAAAACTGGCTGTGCAAAAATCTAGGAACCCTTGTGGTTTTGTTGATTTTAATGCCTGTAACAGCATGTAAAACTGAGGACTTTAAACACAAAGTTGGTTGGATTATGTTGTTAAGCCTTGAACCTCATAGAAATGTCTGTTTAATCATGAGAAAAGGTATTTTAGGTGCCTAAATGCAAGTTGCACTTCTCTTTGACTCTCTGCTGAAGTGAGACAGAATGGGATCATCAAAGCAGCTCCCAAAAGATCTGAAAACAAAGATTGTTCATTGTCATGGTTTAGGGGAAGGCTACAAGAAGCTTTCCCAAAGGTTTCAATTGTCAATTTCTACTGTAGGGAACGTTGTCAGGAAATGGAAGGACACAGGCATAGTGGCAGTTAAACCCAGGCATGGCAGACCAAGAAAAAAACAGGAGCGGCATAGGTGGAGGATTGTGAGAATGGTTGCACACAACCCACAGATCACCTCCAAAGACCTGCAAGAACATCTGGCTGCAGATTGTGTATCTGTACATGGTTCAACAATTCAGCGCAATTTGCACCAAACATCTGCTTTTTATAAAGACCAAATAACTTAATTTTTGTCTCATCAGTCCAAAGCATTTTCTTCCAATATGAAGCTGGCTTGTCTAAATGAGCTTTTGCATACTCCATGCAACTGTATCTGTGGCGTGGGCGCAGAAAGGGCTTCCTTCTCATCACCCGGCCATACAGATGTTTTGGTGCAAATTGCACTGAATTGTAGAACCATGTACAGATACACAATCTGCAGCCAGATGTTCTTGCAGGTCTTTGGAGGTGATCTGTGGGTTGTGTGCAACCATTCTCACAATCCGCCGCATATGCCGCTCTTGTACTTTTCTTGGTCTGCTAGACCTGGGTTTAACTGCCACTATGCCTGTGTCCTTCCATTCCCTGACAATGTTCCTTACAGTAGAAATTGACAATTGAAACCTTTGGGAAAGCTTCTTGTAGCCTTCCCCTAAACCATGACAATGAATAATCTTTGTTTTTAAGATCTTTTGGGAGCTGCTTTGATGATCGCATTCTGTCTCACTTCTGCAGAGAGTCAAAGAGAAGTGGAACTTGCATTTAGGCACCTAAAATACCTTTTCTCATGATTAAACAGACCTT
>CASHTC010001346.1:57500-90000 GCA_949357725.1 Hyperoplus immaculatus
AACTCTTGCCAAACGAGTCGACACAAAGTTGATTAAGCCTATTATCAGCTCCACAAAACTCTCTCTTTATCCCCCCCCCCCCCCCACCCCCAACCATTGGGTGGTAGGAAGGCCTAGAGGAAAGGTGGCCGACCAGTAACCATGAGGTCTCTGGTTCCTCCCAGTAACCATGAGGTCTCTGGTTCCTCCCAGTAACCATGAGGTCTCTGGTTCCTCCTCCCAGTAACCATGAGGTCTCTGGTTCCTCCTCCCAGTAACCATGAGGTCTCTGGTTCCTCCTCCCAGTAACCATGAGGTCTCTGGTTCCTCCTTCCAGTAACCATGAGGTCTCTGGTTCCTCCCAGTAACCATGAGGTCTCTGGTTCCTCCTCCCAGTAACCATGAGGTCTCTGGTTCCTCCTCCCAGTAACCATGAGGTCTCTGGTTCCTCCCAGTAACCATGAGGTCTCTGGTTCCTCCTCCCAGTAACCATGAGGTCTCTGGTTCCTCCTCCCAGTAACCATGAGGTCTCTGGTTAGATCCCCAGCACCGGACAGGAGGGTGTTAGTGGTAAAACTATGTCGTAGAGTTTGAGTGTGTCGATCGGGCAAAGCGGCTGTTGCCATGGAGACTCCCCGCCCTCCTTCATACCTCTTTGCTGAAGCATTTTCATTGGTCTGTTCCTGTTCTGCGCACGCTCTCAAACGATCAACTGTCGGGCTATTGTTGCCTGTTTTCATGCTTTATTGACAGCGCGTATTTTTGATATAGAAATGGGCAAAGGTTGCTCATCCAGGATAGCTTAGCCCATCCAGTTTACACACACACACACACACACACACACACACACACACACACACACACACACACACACACACACACACACACACACACACACACACACACACACACACACACACACACACACACACACACACACACACACACACACACACACACACACATCGCCAACAGTGGACTATCGTTGGTACCTGCCAAGAGTGGCAACCTATTTCTGGTCATTTAAAAAATACAAAAACACAACAGAATATTTACTTTTAATGTCTTCTGTCATAATATTACTTTAAATGTGCTTTTATTTTTTTTTAAAGAAGTTGCTAACAGTGGACTTGAATCCTTGGGTGACATCTACATATGTAAGAGGGGACTCTATTCACTGCATCAATGGAGCTGTCTGTTCCTATTGTTTCACTCAATGAGTGTTTGCTTACTGCAGTTACCTCCCATAGTTTCTTTTTAAGATATATTTATGATAGATTATATACCTTTAACACTAACTAAACATATGATACAAATACTATGAATATAATCATGGCCACATGTTGCAAATACATATCAAATAAGAAGTAACTTGTTGGATGCACTAATATCAGGGACTTAGCAACAACATTTTCCTTATCCAAGCCTTATCTTTATTTAAAGGAATGTGTTCACAATGTTACATTCTAAAGATTTATTAAACCACTACAGTTTATTTTGCGTTTATAATTTGCTACTCCAGCATTATCCATAATTGCATATTACTTTTTCTTCTGTCAGTCTTCACAATACGAGAGAGGACTTTCAAGTAAACTCTTAAATGTCTATAATAAAACATATTTTTAGCGGTGCTGACTGGATGAACAGAGTGCTGAAACATTGCCTGACTGGTCTGCTGACAGCAAGTAGCAAGTAAAAAAAGTTGACTTGCCGATTACATGCAGAGCGGGTGACTGAGAGATTGGAGTTATGAAACACGCAGTACATTTCCATGCATCAGTTAAAGGTGGAGTCACTGCCCTGTGTTTCCCTGTATTTGCACTCGTGGGAACAACAGTTTTTAATCAATGGTGTCATTGTCTTTCTATGTTTTATTCTCTGGTTTTAAAACTTCCTCCTTCCTCAAGTTTTTAATCTATTTTCTGTTATTCCGGGTGAAGACAATGAGTCTATGGTGAGTGGCGACAGTGAGAAGGAAACACACTTTGTTTTTGTACTGGTTGGTACTCATCAGGCTGCCATTGGTGTGTGTGTGTGTGTGTGTGTGTGTGTGGGGGGGGGGGGTACGATGTCCTAGAGTTTGTGTGTGTCTGTCTTGCTATTGTTGCCTGTTTTCATGCTTTATTGACAGCGCGTATTTTTGATATAGAAGCGCGTATTTTTGATATAGAAATGGGCCAAGCTTGCTCATCCAGGATAACTTAGCCCATCCAGTTTGCACACACACGCACGCACGCACGCACGCACGCGCACACACACACACACACACACACACACACACCTGTATGTTTAAAAAATATACTTTTCAGCTTTAATGGTGCCTTCTTAGACGTGCAAGTTACCCATGCCATGGGCGCTAACCACTCCCCATACCATCACAAACGCTGGCTTTTAAACTTTGTATTGGTAACAATCTGGATGGTCCTTTTAATTATTGAATGCATTTCGAAAAGGATGAGGAAATGATCACATTAATGTTTTATTAAAATTTTACATAACGTCACAACTTTTTCGGAATTGGGGTTGTATTTTAAACCTTTCTGCATCCCCATATTCCAGGGGTTCTCAACCTGTTTTGGACTGTGACCCCATTTTGACATAAAACATTTCTGGGGATCCCAGAGACATGTTTTCTTCTAGAATTGCTTTTTTGAACATGTTTGTTATACTGAGTAGCCAGGATTAATGCACAAATTGACATCCCCGCACATCCTTTTACCATTTCGATAGCAGCTGGCAATATTAATGTCTCAGCAATACTATGCGGCTTCATAGCAATGAGATAGCTCACCTCCAAAGACGCTTTCAGGGCAGTTTCCGTGATCAGTTAAAGGTGGAGTCGCTGCCCTGTGTTTCCCTGTATTCACACTCGTGGGAACGATATACATTTTAAAACTTCCTCCTTCCTCAAGTTTTTAATCTATTTTCTGTTATTCCGGGTGAGGACAATGAGTCTATGGTGAGAGGCGACAGTGAGAAGGAAACACACTTTGTTTTTGTACTGGTTGGTACTCATCAGACCATTGGTGGTGATCGGGCAAAGCGGCTGTTGCTATGGAGACTCCCCGCCCTCATTCATACCTCTTTGCTAAAGCATTTTCATTGGTCTATTTCTGTTTCATCTAAACAGTCCGGGTGTGAGTTCAGTGCTGTATATACAGGTGAGTATTCCTTCACCAGACACACACCTGCCTGCTCTTCACTCTCTCTGCATCACGCATCAGCACCACTGCAAAGGTAATTCACTTTATATGTTATCTATCTATCTATCTATCTATCTATCTATCTATCTATCTATCTATCTATCTATCTATCTATCTATCTATCTATCTATCTATCTATCAGCACCACTGCGAAGGTAATTCACTTTACATTCAATATGTCGATCAACAGAAAACTATTTTTAATGCAACTATTGTAAGTCGATTACTCATTTAAGACGTTTTCATATATTTTAGTTTGTCTTCAAATTATTTTGTATTAAAAAGCTGTTTACACTATGGTAATGTTCACTTATAAGTAGGGTTGCAAAGTAGTGGAAACTTTCCACGGGAACTTTCGCTCTGGAATTTTGGGAATATTCAAAATTAGGAATTATAGGAATTAACTTAATAATGGCGGTCATTTAAATGTTTTTTTTTATATCCAAACATAAATCTAAACATATAAACATTATGTTTTGTCATAGGCAGACATCCATGCAAACTAATATGATTAAAAACATTACATTTGAACAGATTTATTTGCCAGTAGAACTTTATCAAGTTTTGATTATTTTATGAACAATCAATAATTTCACTGAACAAAAAGATGAATGTTGAGTAAAATATAACTCATCTGTCTGACCCCACACATTCAATAAATAAAGTCAAATGCCCCTCATGGATGGAGGAATGCAAGGTGCATGTAGGGGGCATGGCCTCAGTACCCCTGTAGTAGGATGTGTGCTATGTGCAACTTGCCAAGTGTACTTGCATGAAATCTGGTTGTTTTAGTCAAGATTATGCTAAAATATATTTTCCCCATCTATATTTAAAATCACAGTTTAGGCCTCTGTAAAACTGGTCTAGTAAAAAGCAATAAATGATATCAAGTTGGGTGTCTCAATAAGCTTTAAAAAAAATCAGATTTGAAATGAAATGTTCACAAATATTATAAAACGCATTTGAAAAAAACTGCTTTTTTCTAACCTTTATATATACAGGTATATCGTCCGAAGACTCTTTTGCAAGGGAGACCTGTTCCCATTTACACGTTACCATTCACACCGTTAGCAGGCTAACTATCGACATTCACACGAGGCAAGGTGGGTGAAGTGTCTTGCCCAAGGACACAACAACTATGTACTAAATAGTAATATATATTTGTAGATGTTTAATAAGTGTTTTGTTAACATATTACAAATGTATTGTAACACATCTATAAAACTTTTAGTAAATCATGAAATGCTCATTAACAAATCATTGGTAAATTATTAAAAATGGCCTGGCGCCACCACCACTGCTAGAGTTTATTAGGTACAAACAGACTCGGATCACCAGAGCTGTTGCAAACAGGGACTGTGAGATTCCTTTCAGGAAAACTGCTTTTAGCCATAACACCCTTTCCGTTACCGGTACTGCATTATGGAACACACTACCTCCAACTATAAGGGCATGTCCCACACTGGCCTCTTTTAAGCGCAAAATAAAGACATGGCTTACTGATAACCAAACATGTAACCACATATAACACTGCACTGTATCGACCCACTTTCTATTGAATTGTATTTCCTTTTTAACCTATACTTATGTTTGTCTTTGCTTTCTATAGAACCTTTTCATGTTATGTATTTATTGTATATCTTTTGTATTGCTTTTACTGTAACATCCACCTGCCTATGGACAACAGATGGAAATTAGCCCCTGGGCTACAATCTGGCACATTTACATGTTGGAATGACTATGTTTATCAATGTGCATTGTCCTGAAATAATTAAATAAATAAATAAAATAAAAGTACAACCCCAATTCAGAAATAGTTGGGAAGTTATGTTAAATGTGAATGAAACAGAATATGATAATTTCCTAATCCTTTATTCAATAAATAACGGCATAAGTTTAAAATTATAAAGTTTTTTTAAATAAACAAAAATATACTATTTATAAATGAACATTATTATAAAGTGTTACCCACATTTTATACTCTATAATAATGTTCTTTTATAAGTGATTCATAAGAGATTGTTTTACAAATCTTTCTGCATTCCCCTAATCGAAAGTGTAAGCCCTTCATCAGTTACTAATGTGTATAAGGTGCCTTTAAAGACATGAAGAAATAGATACAAATAAGTGTTAATTTGTTGAAAATGTCTTTGCTCCTAGTAGTTAACCTGTGTTAAATGTTACTTTACTACAGTTAGGGTGCTCTTGACCACAAATTTAAACTATTTTGTCCCTGTTAAATGTTTTTCTACAGATGGCTCCACCTTTCCACTTGGTGTTCCTCCTCTGTCTGACCGGCGGGCTGCTGATTTCAGGAACTGTAAGTAAATATGTTTTTGATAAATCAAATAATGCAAGCTCACCTCACAAACTGGCTGCATTTATACTATAAGTTTAAATATATGTGAAGCATATCATATGGGTTGTAGACACGTTGAAGAACGGCACCAGTCACACGTACAGTTGAGGACAGTTATTAGCCATCCATCCATCCATCCATCTTCTACCGCTTGTCCCGTTAGGGGTCGCGGGGGGGGCTGGAGCCAATCCCAGCTGCATTGGGCGAGGGCAGGGTACACCCTGGACAGTTGACAGTTATTAGCCCCCTTATGAAATTATTTTTTTTTTTAAAGTATTTCTCAAGTGGTCAAACAGAGCAACTTATTGTAATAAAGAAGACATCAAAGACACTCTGACACATTGTGACAACCAACTCCATCAAGGGGTCGGTTGTCACACACTATGTGCTACATTCTGTGCTACTCCAAGGAAGACTTTGTAGGTGACCTCTGATCACAATTCTGGATATTTACATATCAAAAAGCGCCTTCTGATTCCGAGATATAACGATTGTGACAACCAACCAGTGTGATGTATAACCCCATTCTCCCCTACATAATTTGTGCTATGGCTCAACACAAAGGTCAGTTCTTCAGGAGGCTAATAATACTGACCCTGGTCATTTGTCCAAATAGAAATAATTTAAGCTTTTTAAAGAAAACTAGTATGTTTGGAAATGCTATGTTGAAAATTCCTTGCTCTGTTTAAAAAAAGCACTTTTAGATGCTAAAATGAGAAACCTCAATGTGCCATTTCCAAGCTGATTAGATGAATGTATTCTATCCACAGTGGTCCGCCAGGAACGAGCCCCGCGCCAGAGGTTAGTAGATTGACTTATTTATACATGTTCTATGTTTAAAATTTAAATACAGTAATAGCAGAAGTTCGTACAGACAACGTTATGTCCTCTGGTTAGCTGGAATACCACTGGACCAAGAGACAGTAGCTCTGATAACGTGTGATGTGTCAACAAATAAGTGCAAAAAAAAGAAAGTACTCCTCTCTTCTAACACAGGCTGGTGTCCTGGTGGTTGGACTCCTGTGGGTAATCGCTGTTTCATCGCCCGAGGCGATAGAAGGAACATGCGCGATGCAGAGGTATGTATCTATTAAAGCTGCTACGAGGAACTTTCAGATTGTGTTAATTCTAGTGTTCCCCTTTGGACTAAAGCGGTAGTGTTTTTCACTACACCAGCTGTTGTTCCTGGGTAAGTGTACCCAGGGGCGTTGCACCAAATTCTGGGCCCCTATACAGGAAGTCCTGATGGGCCCTCTGAGAGGCGGTTTTACAATACAAACATGTGAAAGCTGTTTCTCTATAGTCCAAAACGTATGAGTGACTGGTCCCTCTCTGAGCAAGATAACGCACAATGTTTCTATTGATGAATGACCAAATCATTACGCGTACTTGAACACAACCCCTGGTCTAATGACTCTTAATAACCATGCACACACACCGTGTTTCTCACAGGAATCTGGGAGACTGTGTCGTGGACCCTGGACCTTCTAGGTCCCCCGGAAGATTTTTTTTTAAATGTTAAAGTAAAATTCATCAATCTGGTGCACTTTGAGAAGAAAACTAAGGCTAAATCAACTGTTTCCTATGTAAGCTATTTAGTACTATTTTCTTATAGACACAGAATGACCAAAAAGCAGAAAGAAGAAATGTACATGTTTAAAAAATCCAGTCAGCTTCGGGAATTTTTTCCCTTTGTTTGTATATTTTAATGGCCCAATATCGGCCCCTGATCTTCGTAGCCCCGAACAATGTTATTTAAAAAATAACAAAAATGTACTGACGAATGAAAGGCCTCTGATATCAGTTTTTTTCTCCGAAATAAAATTTTCCGGGGGCTTCAAAGATCAGGGGCCTATATTGAGCCAGTAAAAAAAAAAAAAAAAAAAGTTTTTATTTTTTTTGGGGGGCATCCTCGCATCCTCGCGCTTGCTTAATTCCAATGAGGAAGAACGAACCGCCGGGTGGACCAAACCATTTTTTAAGAAGGGGCCAAGGGGGTTATTGAAATTATTAAAATTAGAATATTGTATGACTTGTGGCTTTGTTTTAATTCGGACTCATTCGTATGATTATATATTAGTTCACTGTATGCATAATAATTTTGTCGTAGATTCTACTGGGGGCTGTGTGGGCCCTAGCGGGCTGTGGGCCCTTATAATCGTCATAAACTTTACCCCCTACACGACGGCGCTGAGTGTACCCATGACAAATGCATCAAGAAAAACTAGAAAATGCATTTCCTGCTGAAAATGCATGTGAATGCTGAAAAAGCTTATGCTAAACTGGATAGCTGAGTATGAAGATGTTACTATGTAAAACCCAGTCAGAGAGGAGGACTGTGCTGATACACACACCACCACTCATTCTAGTGGGGCGGAAGTGATCATTGAGAGGGATTATTTTTGTGTGACTATAATTCATATTTTCATTATAATGTTGCATAGTTTGCCTTTAAATACCAGTTTGCAGTCTCAGAACTGTATAATGATGTGTTTTCTCTGTCTCCCCCGTCAGCGGAGCTGCAGATGGCTTGGTGGAAGCTTGGCCTCAATCCACAGTTGGTGGGAAAACTACATGGCTAGGAATCTGCTCCGCCGAAGGTTTGGCAGAGATGTTGAGGCCTGGATCGGGTTAAACGATCAGAGTAGGGTGAGGCATTTTTAGAACTGGGAAGGAAGAAAGCCCGTGCAATGCGTCGCTGTAACTGGCCCACAAACACACACGCGCGCGCTGATCACATATCATGATTGGCAGTGGCACAGTCATTACAGTCTTTGTTAAGCTGTTTTGCCCAACTTTGTACTGTATGAAATATCACATACAGTATTAGCGAACCTGTAGGACTATATTTAGGCCTATATAAAATGTGTTGTGAGAAGTGAAATAATGCATTAGCCTATAGTCTATTCCAAAGCATTGTTTCCCTTCCGTGAGATCCACACATTTCCAACAACGTCAGATTATAGTTTAAACTTCCAGGGTGAGTTGTTATTGGAAAGAGATGATTGTAATAATTTGCTAAATTCCTAACATGATTTTATCTAACAAAATATATAGTTTTAATTAATATTTTTGGCCTTAACTTTGTACAAAACTACTTTTTACACACAGCCTAAAATATAGACTATTTGCTCTCCCGCTGGCCACTCACGGACACACCTCCCGACGTACTGTATATGATATTATTATAAAGTAGAACTAGGATTGATTTAAAAAATATAACCAAAACATGTATCTACTTGATAAGTAGCCTAAATCATCCTACATCATTACTGCATGCCAAAGACAACAGTCAGTATATTCGCAACAATAGGTACGCACATATAATTGATTAAATACACGTATTGGGTCCCATGCATTTCACAAGGATATGTGTGTTTTTCCGATGACAGAGCTTTATTTCGTGGTGTTGCCATTGAGTGTCGCTGATTCCCCGAGTCAGGAAGCTCTACGCATGGTCAAAGGTTTGCGTGGGAATACGCACACTTCTCCGCAAAGAATTCCTTTATAAATACCACCGTTTTGCCACCGCACATATGACCGCACATTTCTGCCGTCTACGCAAGGTTTTTGTGCGCAGCAAGCTTTATAAATGAGGCCCCTGGTACCTGAGTCGGTCCCCTGTGGCCCAAACGGGTAGTGCGGGTAAACTGAACTGGGGGAGGGCCCTGTCTTCTACTGACACCTTTCCGTCTCCCTGTGGAGGTTGGGGACATTGAACCCAAGTGATCAATGTTCACGTTGCATTTGCTCATTGAGCGTTTTTACGTCAACAGATCCCTCCAAAACAAAGACGGAGACATGTTTAAACATGCCCCTTATTTACTTGTCCCACAAGCCCGGTCTGAGCTGGGACAGACAGCTTTTAGCTTCAGTGCCCCTGACTCCTGGAACAATTTACAGCAACAAATTAAACTAAATACCTTCATAATACCTTCATAAATACCTTCATATCATAACCTCTCCGGGAACCATCACCTTACCGTGGTGGAGAGGTTTGTGTGCCCCTGTGAACCTGAGAGCTGTGTTGTCCGGAGCCTAGTGCTCCTGGTAGGGTCTCCCATGGCAAAGTGGTCTCAAGTGAGGGGCCCGACTAAGAATGGTTCACAAAGACCCCATGGAAAATCAAGCAAGAGGAAGTGTGACCCTGCCCGGAGGAAGCCCGGGGCCCCCGTCTGGAGCCAGGCCCAGAAAGGGGGCCCGCCTGCGAGCGTCTGGTGGCCGGGTCTGCCACGGGGCCCGGCCGGGCACAGCCCGAAGAAGCTACGTGGCACAAACTCCCTCTACAACTGATGGGCCCACCACTCGTCAGAGGAACCGCTGGGGTCGGGTGCGCTGCCTTATGGGTGGCAGTGAAGGGCGGGGACCACGACGGACCAGACCCGGGCGGCAGAGGCTGGCTTTGGGGACGTGGAACGTCACCTCGCTGTGGGGGAAGGAGCCGGAACTGGTGCGGGAGGTGGAGCGCTACCAATTAGATCTGGTGGGGCTGACCTCCACGCACAGTCTTGGTTCTGGAACCGTACTTCTGGACAGGGGTTGGACTCTATTCTTCTCTGGAGTTGCCCAAGGTGTGAGGCGCCGGGCCGGTGTGGGGATACTCACGAGCCCCCGGCTGGGCGCTACTACGTTAGAGTTTACCCCGGTGGACGAGAGGGTCGCCTCCCTACGCCTCCGGGTTGTGGGGGGGAAGACTCTGACTGTTGTCTGTGCGTATGCACCGAACAGCAGTTCGGAGTATCCGGCCTTCTTGGAGACCCTGAACGGAGTCCTGCATGGGGCTCCGGTAGGGGACTCCATAGTTCTGCTGGGAGACTTTAACGCGCACGTGGGCAATGATGGAGACACCTGGAGAGGCGTGATTGGGAGGAACGGCCCCCCCGATCTGAACCCGAGCGGTCGTTTGTTGTTGGACTTCTGTGCTGGTCATGGTTTGTCTATAACGAACACCATGTTCGAACATAAGGATGCTCATAAGTGTACATGGTACCAGAGCACCCTAGGCCGAAGGTCGATGATCGATTTCGTGATCGTATCATCTGATCTGAGGCCGCATGTTTTGGACACTCGGGTGAAGAGAGGGGCGGAGCTGTCAACTGATCACCATCTGGTTGTGAGTTGGGTCAAAGGGTGGGGGAAGACTCTGGACAGACCTGGTAAGCCCAAACGGGTAGTGCGGGTGAACTGGGAACGTCTGGCGGAGGCCCCTGTTCAAGAGATCTTTAATTCGCACCTCCAGCAGAGCTTTTCGAGCATCCCTGTGGAGGTTGGGGGCATTGAACCCGAGTGGTCGATGTTCAAAACTTCCATTGCTGAAGCCGCGACAGGCAGCTGTGGTCTCAAGGTCTTAGGTGCCTCAAGGGGCGGTAACCCTCGAACGCCGTGGTGGACCTCGGTGGTCAGGGAAGCCGTCCGACTGAAGAAGGAGTGCTTCCGGGATATGTTATCACGGGGGACTCCTGAGGCAGTTGTAAGGTACCGACAGGCCCGAAGGGCTGCAGCCTCTGCCGTGACAGAGGCAAAGCAGCGGGTGTGGGAGAAGTTCGGAGAAACCATGGAGAAGGACTTTCGGTCGGCACCAAGGTGTTTCTGGAAGACCGTCCGGCAACTCAGGAGGGGGAAGCGGGGAACCATCCAAGCTGTGTACAGTAAGGATGGGACGCTGTTGACCTCAACTGAGGAGGTGGTCGGTCGGTGGAAGGAGCACTTTGAGGAACTCCTGAATCCGATTAACCCGCCCTCTATGTTGGAGGCAGAGCTGGAGGCTGATGGGGGATCATCGTCAATTTCCCTGGTGGAAGTCACTGAGGTAGTCAAACAACTCCACAGTGGCAAAGCCCCGGGGGTTGATGAGATCCGTCCAGAAATGCTGAAAGCAATGGGTGTGGAGGGGCTGTCTTGGATGACACGCCTCTTCAACATTGCGTGGAAGTCGGGTACAGTGCCGAAGGAGTGGCAGACCGGGGTGGTGGTTCCTATTTTCAAAAAGGGGGACCAGAGAGTGTGTGCCAATTACCGAGGTATCACACTTCTCAGCCTCCCCGGCAAAGTCTACTCCAAGGTGCTGGAAAGGAGGGTTCGGCCGATAGTCGAACCTCAGATTGAAGAGGAACAATGCGGATTCCGTCCTGGCCGTGGAACAACGGACCAGCTCTTCACTCTCGCAAGGATCCTAGAGGGAGCTTGGGAGTTTGCTCATCCAGTCTACATGTGTTTTGTAGATTTGGAGAAGGCTTATGACCGGGTTCCCCGGGAGATACTGTGGGGGGTGCTGCGGGAGTATGGGGTGAGGGTGTCTCTTCTCAGGGCCATCCAATCTCTGTACGCTCAAAGCGAGAGCTGTGTCCGGGTTCTCGGTAGTAAGTCGGACTCGTTTCCGGTGGGGGTTGGCCTCCGCCAGGGCTGCGCTTTATCACCAATCCTGTTTGTGATATTCATGGACAGGATATCAAGGCGTAGTCGTGGTGGGGAGGGGTTGCAGTTTGGTGGTCTGAAGATCTCATCTCTGCTGTTTGCGGATGATGTGGTTCTGATGGCATCATCGGCCTGTGACCTTCAGCTCTCATTGGATCGGTTTGCAGCCGAGTGTGAAGCGGTTGGGATGAGGATCAGCACCTCTAAATCTGAGGCCATGGTGCTCAGCAGGAAACCGATGGTTTGTCTACTACAGGTAGGGAATGAGTCCTTACCCCAAGTGAAGGAGTTCAAGTACCTCGGGGTCTTGTTTTCGAGTGAGGGAACAATGGAACGTGAGATTGGCCGGAGAATCGGAGCAGCAGGGGCGGTTTTGCATACGCTTTACCGCACTGTTGTGACAAAAAGAGAGCTGAGTCGTAAGGCAAAGCTTTTGATCTACCGGTCGATCTTTGTTCCTACCCTCACCTATGGTCATGAAGGCTGGGTAATGACCGAAAGAACGAGATCGCGGGTACAAGCGGCCGAAATGGGTTTTCTCAGGAGAGTGGCTGGCGTCTCCCTTAGAGATAGGGTGAGAAGCTCAGTCATTCGTGAGGAACTCGGGGCAGAGCCGCTACTCCTTTGCGTTGAAAGGAGCCAGTTGAGGTGGTTCGGGCATCTGGTAAGGATGCCCCCAGGGCGCCTCCCTAGGGAGGTGTTCCAGGAGCGTCCAGCTGGAAGGAGGCCTCGGGGAAGACCCAGGACTAGGTGGAGAGATTATATCTCCACACTGGCCTGGGAACGCCTCGGGATCCCCCAGTCAGAGCTGGTTGATGTGGCCCGGGAAAGAGAAGTTTGGGGTTCCCTGCTCAAGCTGCTGCCCCCGCGACCCGATTTCGGATAAGCGGTTGAAGATGTATGTATGTATGTATGTACCTTCATATCCTTTAACCAATTTAAACAAACTATTTTAAATCTGCCAAACTCTACCTGTAACTGTTTTAATTAGGCTATATTGTACTTTCACCCATTTAATTTTAATTGCTACCACTTAATCTTCACCACTGTGTAAATGTTTCAATTGTTTTTCTCTTCACCTGTTGTTGTGTATTTGATGTATTTGCGTTGAATATTGTTTATGTATTGTTGTTTTTCCTTGGAATTTGTTTGAACTCGACACCATTGTAAATGAGGGTCACCGCTCAACTGGTCTCTGGAGGATAAATAAAAGTTAAATGAAATGAAATGAAATTTATTCATGAAATCTAAAATATGAAAGTATTTATGTAGCCACATATCTCCACTATCCAACCAGTGATCTGTGATTTGGAATGTTGTTCAGTCAGTTTTCTCCTCCAGGAGAGATGGTGGAGGTGGACTGATGGCTCTAGGGTGGACTACACAGCCTGGCGCTCCGGAGAGCCCAACAACCATGGGTGGGGAGAGGACTGTGTGGCCATCACACATCCATGTACGAACATTATATAATTTTTTTATTATTGTTAATTTTTTCATTAGTTTGCATTGTCCCCATTTAATAAACATTGTGGGCTATTTGCACTGAATTGGAAAATATGATATTCATTAAAAGAAAATACACTGAATTACAAGGATGTAGAGAATGTGTCTGATAAGAGCATTACAATGAGAAAAAATAGTGAGGCAAAAAGAAATCAAGGGACATTTAGAATAGATAAAAATGTGTGATTGATTGCTATTAATCGCGAGTTAACTATGACATCAATGCGATTAATCGCGATTAAGACAGGAAGAAATCAAGGGGGAGTTAACTATGACATTAATGTGATTAATCATTTGACAGCACTGTATTTTGTAGTCCCTACAGCTACAGTTTTATGATAAAAACAGTTGTAGGTAAAAATTCCACTTCCTGTTACATGGTTACTAGATAAAGGACTTTGATAAACTGTGGAAACTTTTAAGCAATTTTAATAATTGATTCTTTTCTCTCTTCAGCTGGCCCTGGTTGGAATGATGCCACCTGCGGCGACCGTTTTCCATACATTTGTGCCCGTAATCGGTGAAGCCTCCGACCTCTGGCTACCATGTGACCCACTAAGATGACGTCACGGCTTCTTTGATATTATATTTCCATATTAGAGAACTTTCTCTAAATGATTCCCTTTCTACTGAAAGCTTTTCCAATCAAACCCCTCTGTAATCAGTAATATCACAGACTGTAGATCAGTCACAATCACTAACGTCGGGTAGATTTTAACCGATATATTATATACTTAATAAAAAATACTTCTCATCAGAAAATGTTAAATTGAAACATACAAGGCAAATGGAAGAACTATTATTTTATTTCCCCCCAAGTCTCATAAAACGAATGAAAAGGGACTATCAAGGGGGGACCCTGAAAATAGTGTAAAGTTATAAGAATCCCTGAATTTAATACACGTTAGGTGAAAATCCTCTGAACACATGTTGCCTTTTGAAAAACCAGGGCCAGCAGCAGCTCGAATTGTAATAAGTAAAATGTGTTAACTGGTCGATAATGTAACGAATGCTGAGACCAAATCGTCATAACCTTTTGGGCAAAATTAACAACTTATGGAGCGAACCAAATATGTTTTCCTAATATTGAAAGGATTAATTTGTGTTTAACACTAAACACTACATTGAATCGATTAGCCCTTTAATCCATATATTATCGACTCACTGTATAATGAAATACAACTATTACACTATAAATATCTAGCTCACTCCATCATGTAATAGGTTGTTATTTATTGGCAAAGAGTTATGACTTTTTCTTTTAAAATTATTATTACATTTTGGGTCATTGTTAAGTTTAGGACTCTTACCTTCTGTAATGTCAGTGAGCAGCTTGAAGGGACCGAAGAAATCATGTGAGCGCAATCGCCTGGGTAAAAATCACCCGACGTTAGTATTCTCTTAACAGAGGGGAACTTCTCTTGTGATTTGTTCATTTCCTGTCATATATATTCATCTAAATCTCAATAACTGAAAAAAGAAAAAAAGTGGATTCCACAAATAAAAATAATCTTGAAGCATAAAGTGTTTCTGGTGTGAAATCTGTATTCCCAGCTCAGAATATTAAAGGTGTAGTCTGTCTGTCTTTCTATCTGTCTGTCTGTCTGTCTGTCTGTCTGTCTGTCTGTCTGTCTGTCTGTCTGTCTGTCTGTCTGTCTGTCTGTCTGTCTGCCTGTCTAACGGATGAGTTTCTGCATTGTGTCTGATTGAGCGAGGCACACACAGGAGTTGAGCTCGGAGGGTTTATTCCGAGCCCCAACCTCAGCGATGTTTACCAGCATCCAATAAGGAAGTGACCAAAATTGTAGTGCCTTCCGGTGGCCACTGGGGGTGGAACCAAGACCGAGCAGTTTTTCTTTGACTCACTTGTTAGACAGGCCGTTTTCAAAGTCTTATTAAACCTATTTACAGCCTGGTCTACAAAACCATTCTAGTCTGTATGTTTAGGTCATAGCTCCATGACAGTCTACCAGGCTGACCTAGAGTCTGAGCGACAGACACACAAGACAGGCATAAATTAACTATTCATCTTTATCATTAATATTACAACTAAAGACCCAAAATTCCCTCATACCTTTTATAGAGGAGACAAAAAACACGGGCGTCACACACAGTCCTCAGAATCTCTCTCTCCACTCCAGCTCTGAGCATCAGTGCTCTATCAAGCAAGCGTCATCCATTCTTTAACTAATTATGAATACATGTGGAAGATGAATAATCAGATGTAAACAAAGCATAAAACGGTCTCAAAGAAATTAATTAAATAAAAAACAAAGTATATAACATCTATATACAGGGCTGTACAGTGCAACAGTTTTGATCGCATTTGCTACTGAAATTGATCTTGTGCGATGATGAATACAAATCCATTCGCACTCGTGTGACAGGTTGCTAATGAGGAGAGGCTGTCTTTGAAACACAGAGGAGCGCTGCACAACACTGCTTAGAGGGCTCTACATTAATACTCCAAATGCGGGTAAATGTAGACTTAGGCAAGTAAGTTATTGAGTCCACCCTCCACTTTGGCTGGTGAAAGATATGTGTCCTCGGGATCTGTGCTCGTGCAGCGATTCTACCGTATGAAAACTTCACCAACGGTAATTACCGGAAGGACACGGCACATTACCGCAGTTAAGTTAGCGCGTGTACAAACAGAACATTTCCTGTGTGCCTTCACATTAAAAGCCTGTTACTAGCCAAACGTGAGTTGACTTTTATTTTGAAGCCGGTAAAAACAGGAAGTTAGCGCTTTTTTCTAGCTTGAAAGGCAACTCCTTCAGCTGCAGCGATAAGCCACTGAAAAGCTACTCCCAACACATTCACAACAACCTATTTAATTTATCCTAAATTGTACCAATATGTATACTTATTTATTTAATAGGCTATGTTTAATGTTTTAAAGTTTGTTTTTAATTAACAGAAGGACATTATAATAATAATAATTCTGAATCAGCAAAAAAATACTATTGACAGGTTAGATTCTTTTGTCTATCTTTGCTATCCTGAAAACAGTCCCAATCAGTACACTCAAAACACGCTTGGAGAGAAGACCACATTTTCACCGTTCTCTCCTTGTGTTCTACGCGTCTGAAGGACGGTTTATACACTGGCATGAGGTAAACACTGTTGTGATGAGAGGCGCCAAGGGCAGGCATGGGTATGGAACAATAAGCTCCACCTATTGAACCATAGCAGAGATCAATGGTGGTATTTTTCTGTGTTGTGCTGCAAGTTACATATTGTTCGTATGTTCTCAAAGTTTTACCCAAGTCACATTTATTAAAATCCCCCAGAATGAATTTGGGCCAGTTTGTGGGCTGTGTCAGCGATCAGCTGGTGAATGTAAACAATCGTGTAGAATAGTTGTTTTTACTGTGTTGTTGTCAAGATTAACCTTTACCAAAGCGATGGAAAGGCTAAAGTTTGGAGAAAGAAAGAATCTGCTCATGATCCCAAACATACAAGCTCATCTGTGAAACACAGTGGAGGCAATGTCATGGCTTGGGCTTGCATGGCTTCTTCTGGGACGGGCTCATTAATCTTCATTGATGATGTAACACATGATGGCAACAGCAAAATTAAATCTAAGTCTACAGAAACATTTTGTCTGCCAATTTAAGGAAAGATGCAACCAAACTGATTGGAAGATCCTCCATCATGCAGCAAGATAATGACCCACAACACAACAAAGGATTTAATCAGGGGCAAGAAGTGGAAAGTTTTAGACTGGCTAAGTCAATCTCCAGACTTAAACCCTATAGAGCATGCATTTTACCTGCCAAAGAGGAGACTTAAGAGAGTAACCCCCTAACACAAACAGCAACTGAATGAGGCTGCGGTGAAAGCCTGGAAAAGCATCACAAAAGAAGAATGCAAATGTTTGGTGATGTCAATGGGTCACAGGCTTGATGCGGTTATTGCAAGCAAAGGATTTGCGACAAAATATTAAGTTTTATTTACCTTAATTTATTTAAAGAGATCCTATTATACTACTTTTCTGGTCTTAATTTCTTGTTAAAAACTGCTATAGAGCAACCTGACACGAATCACATTACAAAAAACTATGTCGATTTTCGGGAAGCTCTTTCTCTTATTTTGGCGATCCAGCAGGCCCTGTAAACACTTTGCTTCTGCCATCTCCGCCCCCTCCCCCCCTTCCTGCAAACCCAACTCCGTTGTGATTGGTTACCTTGCGAAGGGAAGTCGTGCTCCTCCCACCCCCTCCCCCCCTCCTTTTGCCGGTGCATCTAGCAGTTAGCGTACTACAGCAATGGTATTTGGTGTAGTAGATTTTATGACAATTTTATGCTTTGTAAGGTACTATTATTAGTATAAATGGCAGGTGACAGTGGCACACGAATAATACAAAAAGGTTTATGACACTGAATCAGTGTTAAACGATAGGAACCTGTAGTCCTACTTTGATAAAATATAGTGAAACAATTCTAAATGTCTAGTCTGCAAAGAAACAGCCAGGGCGGGACGCAAACTCGGGTCTACTGATTCGTAAACAATCTCCCTACCGGCTGAGCTAAGCGAGCACTGGTCTAGTAGTGTCACCCCCTGCTATATATAGCAACCTGGGAGCTTGCCTGAGTGCAGCAGGGCTGCAGCATTACCATATATGGAAACATGACAGAACGGAACCCTGGTGACACACACATACCGGAAATTTGAACAAGTTCGGCTCGACTGGCTGTCATAGTCTTTAGTGCTCTGCACAGCCACCCCAGACGGTCAGCAGGGAATACGTCGAAATGCATGTACGTAATTACTTGATACTCTAGTATGGTTAAACATGACTATAAATCATTATAACAACGTTTATAGGTCATACAAGTCGAAAAGTATCATAGGTCCTCTTTAAAGTCTATCTGTTCCAATACTTCTGCTTGCCTAAAAATGTGGCGTTCCTTTTCAAAAAATGCTATCTTCTAAGTTGTGTATCGGATCCAGATGTTAATACCTGGAAATGAAAGCTGAAATGTTGAGCTATTGTCTCATATTCATATTTTGGTGTCAAACCCAAATGTTTCCAGTCTACAGCAAAAATAAAGGAATTGGCCTCACCGTTCCAATACTATTGGAGGGGACTGTATATGTGTATATGCCTGTGTGCGCTCAGGTGGTTGCTTGTGCGCAGTGTTACAAGTAGTACTGTTGCAAATGACAGTCTTTATTTTCTGTTCTTTCACCGCGTAGTCCCAGACTTACATACGGAAGACTCTACCAGTGAATTATTTTAATGTGAAGTTACGCTGTAGGAAATGTTCAGTTTGAATTAACAGTAACTTAACTGTGAGCTACATTTATAGTTTGTGTTGTTGTAGTGTTTCTAACGTTACTAGTTGTTGCAACAGCATGTGAAAAAAATAATAAGTTTGTTGAGCCAAAAAGAACGTTAATCTCAAGATAAAAAAATGAATGACGTTAAAATTGGTTTGTGTTAACGCTGTTAGTAAAACTTGTCATGATCCCGTTTGGGCTCCTTGGCCTTAGATGTGTTTTCCCGTTTCACCTGTTTTCTGTGTGCTGAGCTAATTGCAGGGGTGGAGCCAGGTGTGCTGGAGTCAATCAACAACATTCACAGCTGCCTTCAATCCTCATCAACTGCTCTACTTATACCCGGGCCTACCTTCCAGACACTGCCAGATTGTAGCTTCTGTTCTCACACAGTCAGTTCACTCTCTCGCTCACCTGTTTTCAGCCATGCTCTGTTGCACGTTTTCCTGGTTAACCCTTGTTTCTCTGCCACAGTTCTCCCGGCCTGACTCCAGCCACCAGCTCCAGCCCTAGCTCTCCAGCACTACTCCTCCGACCCCTCCTGCCTGCCCGCTCTAGCCTGCTTCCACTCAGCCCCCTGGACTTGCCCCGTTGCTCTCTCCCTGGACCCCCATGCCAGCCAGTTTCCCTCCCCGGATCACGGTCCTAACACCCTGCCGGTTTTCTCCTGAAATAAATCTTCTTTTACTTACACAGTCTCTGCGCCTGTGTCCTCCAGACCCAACCGTAACAAAACTGACACCACTAATATATATATATATATATATATATATATATATATATATATATATATATATATATATATATATATATATATATATATATATATATATATATAGTAGTCACTCCCGCTAAATTTTTATGATAAAAAGAGTTGTAGGTGAAAATTCAACTTCCCGTTACATAGCTACATAGCAGTGCAGCTTTAATTAAAGGGTAATGATAAACTGTGGAAACATTTAACTAATTTTAAATATTGATTCTTTTCTCTCTTTAGGCAACCCTAAAAGGAATGATGTCCCATGCGGCCGCCGTTATCCATACGTTTGTGCCCGTGATCGGTGAAGCCTCCGGCCTCTCGCCCCATGTGACCCACTAAGATGACGTCACAGCTGCTTTGATATTTTATTTCCATATTAAAGAACTTTCTATAAATGATTCACTTTCTACTGAAAGCTTTTCCAATCAAACCCCTCTGTAATCAGTAATATCACAGACTGTGATCAGTCACAATCTCTAACGTCAGGTAGATTTTAACCAATACTTAATAATACATACTTCTCATCAGAATATATTAAATTGAAACAATACATGGCAAATTCAGGTACTCTTCTTTTATTTCCACCTTTACAAAGTCTCATAAGACCAAAGAAAAAGGGAATCATGGGGGGACCCTATAGAAATGTGTGTAAAGTAATAAGAATTCCTGATTTAATACATAAACGCTAATGGCCGCGTTTCCCAGAATCCCAAAGAGCCTCTTTGGGCAGAGTTCTTCTTTGGAGCGCACTTAAGAACGCTGTGAAAGAAGAATGCGTTTCCCAGATTCCTTCTTAGCGAAAGTAGTACTTTCACTAAGATGGAACTGAAAGACGGAGCTGACCCACTCTTTCAACCTTTCTTAGCGACCAAATCGTCAGTGATCATGCCGCGTCAGGGAAATTTATTTCCTCCACTTTTCGAAATAATAAAACAATGCTCAATCGGACCACTGGCGCAAGAAACATAGACTAATAGTAGAGAAAAAAAATGTTTTAATGAATCAGACGTTTACGTTTTCCACACACATGTGAGTTTATAGTACTACTACACATACAAAAAAATCATCAACAACCCTTCAACAACAGCATTTCACAGATATCAAAGAAACAGATTTAATTGAACTCAGCTGAACCTCATTCAGAGCGGCTCCACCTGCTAAAGGCGTTGCCAAAGTCCGCGCGTGTGAGAAACCATGGCTGCAATACAACACCTTCTCGCTGCGAACCAACAGCCTCGCCGTGCGCGAAGCCAGACGGTTTACATAAATGCATACGTGCGTCGGCACTTCTCCCCACTGGACGTGCTATCAGACCGGGCCGTCCAGGCAAAGTACCGGCTGCCCCGTGCGGAGATCCAACGGCTGATCTCTCTGGTGTCTCCACACATCCAGAGCAACCCGCTGCAATTTTGCCTTCAGCCCGGTCCAACAACCCGCAGCCCCTACCTCTTCACCACCAGTCACCAAGCACTAAACCATAAACCCACAACCACCACACATCACCCATATCAACTCTCAGGCCTGAAGGCTGGAATAAATAAACAGAACCAGCAGATGTAGGCTACATGTAACGTCCTGCACACTATGATTATTGCTGCACTGTCCGGTGCTTTACCTGAAAGTCTGGCACTGGAATGCTGTTGCTGTTGCACAATACGCACACGTCATTAACCTACGCTTAGATACATTACAAATTGCCTGGGACTTTTTGTTGCTAGGTTTGACACCCTCATTTCAATGCAAAATGATCCACACAATACATGGTTGAAAAGAAACCAAAATAGTTTATTGAAACCATATGGGGGAGGGGTTACTCCGCGCTGTCTTTACTGCGTCTGCATCACCTGCAACGAAGGGAGATTGATTAGTGAAACCTTCTCACTCTTCCTTTTTGTTTGGTTCTGGAACTCCTGCCACTTCTTCCTCACAGCACGCCTGTCACGCAGGCCACATGGGCTGGAGGGGGACATATTTTCGGCTATGGCCTGCCTAACACGGTTCTTCACCGTGATGTTCTTTTTGCCCCTTGTTCCCCCGAATAAAACTGCCCGGTGCTGCCAGACCTCGTCCACTAAGACGCCCAACTCCTCCGCGGTAAACGACGGTGCCCGCTTGTTTATTTTGCTGCCGCTTTCTTCCATTCTCACATCACATGTGTGTGCCTATATCCACGGGGTATATATGCGCTAATGGGCTTGATTACTACTTTGATACACTTGTTGCCACACACACCCGCACCCACACACACGTTAGCCTACATGCGTAGCCTAATTCCACCTGTGTGGGGGAGACCACGGGGCGCTGTGTGTGACTTATGCGCTGATAAAGAGGTGGGTGATCGATTCGCCTGGCATCGATTTATTCAGTTTCAGCACGACCGCGGTGGACAGCTCCCACCAAAGTACTTCTTTCGATGCTTCTTTCGCTTCATCTTACGGCTCTCCAAAGAAGGGACTTAAGAAGCCATCTGGGAAACACCCGTATCTTAACGCTCCTTCTTTGGCGAACCCTTCTTTCTTTGGCGAACCCTTCTTTCGACCCTTCTTTGGCCCCAAAGAACGATCGCATCTGGGAAACGCGGCCAATGTCGGCTGAAAATCACCCGACGTTAGTATTCTCTTAACGGAGGGGAACTTCTTTGTCATATATATTAATTTAAATCTGAATAAATGAAAAGAGAAAAGTGGATTCCACAAATAAAAATAATCTTTAAGCATAAAGTGTTTCTGGTGTGAAATCCTTATTCCCAGTGGAGGTTCTAGACCAGTTTTACATTCAACCGTGGACAAGACATTTTTAGTTCAGAATATTAAAGGTGCAGTGTGTAGAATTTATTCCCATTTTTCAAAAGAGTCATGGTAGAAATTATATAATTTTAAAAGTATATTTTAATAAGTTCTCGCTGAGGCCGCCATGTTGCACTAACATGTTTCTACAGTAGCACAGAACGGACCAACTTAACGGCCTTATACAAATTCACAGTTTGCTTACAGAAACATTTGGTCTAACAAAAACAACAAACAATCTCCCAACTCATTCAGATCCCGGACGAGCCCCCGAATATGTTACGTCCCGATGTTTCTACAGGAGTGTGTCTACGTTTCCACATTTCTAAGTTATTCAACAATATACTAGAGAAAAGTATTTCTGTGTGTGAGATTGGGTGTGTATGTCACTCCTATTCTAACCTCTCCCTGTCCCCTAATCCTAACCACCCAGCTGTAACGATTTCTGGAGAGAAGCAGACTGCACCTCACTTTTAAAATCCCCCAGTTATCTCATTCTTCACATTACAGGCACAATCTTCACACTGTGTCTTCATCAGATTCTTCTGGTTCTAACAGTAGATTAATTCCAATTAATTTCAGGAACATAGGGCTGTGGGTACATAGGGATGACCCTGTTTCTACCTGCCTTTGTTATTGTGCTCCACTGTGGCAAAGGAGTATTTAGCTTTCACAGCAACACCCTGATAATATGCTGAGTGATTACTGCAGGAAGAAAAAAGTCTATACCATCACAGCCATAATGATATAAAAGTTTTAAAAAACCCAAAGAGTAAAGCAGCTGCTATATAAATATACAGCCGTGGAAAAAAATAAGAAACCACTTCAAATGTTCAGTGTCTTTTGTTTTACAATTTATAGGCATATGTTTGAGTAGAATGAACATTTTGGTTTTATAATATAAACTACTGACAACATTTCTACCAAATTCACAATAAAAATATTGTCATTTAGAGCATTTGCAATAAGTAATGTAGAGATGAAGATTGAAGAAGAAGAAAAAAATTATATATATATATATATATATATATATATATATATATATATATATATATATATATATATATATATATATATATATATATATATATATATATATATACTAGCACACCCAAACAGGTCAAAACAAACACACTAAAACAGGTCTAACTAGCTCACTAAAACAGGTCAAAACAAACACACTAAAACAGGTCTAACTAGCTCACTAAAACAGGTCAAAACAAACACACTAAAACAGGTCTAACTAGCTCACTAAAACAGGTCAAAACAAACACACTAAAACAGGTCTGGTTGGTACTCGTCAGACCGCCATTGGTGGGGGTGGGGGAGTAGAATGTCCTAGAGTTTGAGTGTGTCGATCGGGCAAAGTGGCTGTTGCCATGGAGACTCCCCGCCCTCCTTCATACCTCTTTGCTAAAGCATTTTCATTGGTCTATTTCTGTTTCATCTAAACATTCCAGGTGTGAGCTCAGCGCTGTATATACAGGTGAGTATTCCTTCACCAGACACACACCTGCCTGCTCTTCACTCTCTCTGCATCACGCATCAGCACTACTGCAAAGGTAATTCACTTTACATTCAATATGTCGATCAACAGAAAATTATTTTTAATGCAACTATTGTAAGTCGATTACTCATTTAAGACGTTTTTATGTATTTCAGTTTTTCTTCAAATTATTTTGTATTATAAAAAGCTGTTTACACTATGGTAATGTTCACTTATAATTCATTCATAAGTGATGAACCAAAAGGCTAAACAGTAATATATGTGTAGATGTTTAATGAGTGTTTTGTTAACATATTACAAATGTGTTGTAAGACATCTATACAACTTTTAGTAAATCATGAAATGCTCATCAACAAATCATTGGTCAATTATTAATAAGTACAACCCCAATTCAGAAAACGTTGGGACGTTATGTAAAATGTATTCAATAAATAACAGTAGTAGTATAAAATTATAAACTTTATAGTTTTTATAAATATACATTTTATTTTATTTTTTCATTTAACCTTTATTTATACTCAAAAGATCAGTTGAGGTGTGACCCTAATTTACAATGATGTCGATTCAAACAAATGCAAAGCAAAAACAATTTTTCATTAAAATGTTGTATAGTGTGCCTTTAAAGACATGAAGAAATAGATGCAAATAGTGTTCATTTGTTGAAAATGTCCGTGGTCCTAGTAGTTAACCTGTGTTAAATGTTGAACCCAAATGTTTACTACAGTTAGGGGAAAACACAACTTTTCTTGATGCTCTTGACCACACATTTAAACTATTTTCCCTGTTAAATGTTTTTCTACAGATGGCTCTACCTTTCCACTTGGTGTTCCTCCTCTGTCTGACCAGCGGGCTGCTGATTTCAGGAACTGTAAGTACCTATGTATTTGATAAATAAAAAAATGCAAACTCGCCTCAAGAACTGTCTGTTTTTACGTTTTTTTGCCTTTTTCTTTTGGGACTTTTCTGGGTTTTTGTGACTTCAGTTTTGTGAATTTTGTTTAGGTTTTTGCAACCTTGTGTTTTTGCAAAAATTTTACCTTTTTTTCTGAAACTTTGCGTATTTATACCATAAGTTTAAGTCAAATTTACAGTATATGTGAAGCCACGGCGCAAAAATAAATTTTTGGCTTACCAACCATTTACCATCCAGCCAGAAATAAAACATTAGTTTTACATTGCATTTTGCACTCATTCTCTTTTAGCATGTCATCTTGGTCTCATGTGAGATTTTCAGTCAATATTATGTCCTGCACCAATCTTTTTTACCAACTCACATTGGCATATTTTTATTTATAAAGCCCTGACCGGGAATCTTACCCATTATTTAACATTTCAGATGGGCTTTATCAGACCCGCTGCACTGACGTGCTCATGCTTTATGTTCCACAAGCCCGGTCTGAGCTGGGAAAGACTTTTAGCTTTTTGAATCAGTGCCCCTGACTCCTGGAACAACTTACAGCAACAAATTAAACTAAATACCTTCATATCATTTAATACATGTAGACATATTATCTTAAATCTTATTATCTGCCAAACTCTACTTGTAACTGTTTAAGTTTAATATAATTAGAGATATTGTACTTTCACCCATTTTCATTTTAATTCCAGCCATTCTACATCACTGTCTAAATGTTTCAATAGTTTTGTCTCTTTAGCAGCTTGTTGTGTATTTGATGTATTTGGATTGTATCTTGTTTATGTATTGTTGTTTTTGCTTTGCATTTGCTTGACTCAACATCATTGTAAATGAGGGTCACCCCTCAATTGATCTCTACAGTTTATATAAAAGTTAAAAGAAAAAGGGAAAAGGAAATTGCAATTGCAAGTTAGACAAAGAGACATACCAATTTTCCTTATTGTATTGAAAACCAAACTATTAAAAATGGAACATAATAAATTAGTATAAAAATGTGTTCAACTAAATTGAATGTTTGGGAGTAGATCTTCTGTGGCTTTCACCAGCCAAAGTGCCGGGTGGTCTCAATAACTTACTCGCCTAAGGCTAAATTTGGTGAGTGGAGAGTGTTCATTTTGAGCCTTGTGTGAAGCATTTGGGTTGTAGACACATTAAAGGCACCAGACAAACATACAAAGCATTAGAACGCTCGTTTGGTTGACCTTTAGATGTTGCACCCAAAGGCTTTGAGGGGAAGAAATAACTTCAGATTATTATCTAGATTAGAGATGCTTAAATGAGAAACCTCAAAGAGCCATTTCCAGGCTGATGAAATGAATGTGTTCTATCCACAGTGGTCCGCCGACATCGAGCGCCGCGCTGCAGGTTGGTAACTTGACTTATTTATACATGTTCTATGTTTAAAATTTAATTACATTAATATCAGAAGTTCGTACAGACAACATGATGTCCTCTGGTTAGCTGGAATACCACTGGACCAAGAGACAGTAGCTCTGATAACGTGTGATGTGTCAACAAAAAAAGTGCAAAAAAAAAAAAGAAATCCAAAACGGCCTCTCTTCTCTTCTATAACACAGGCTGTCCTCCTGGTTGGACTGCCGAGGGCAATCGCTGTTTCATCGCTCAACATGATAACAAGCACATATTCGGTGCATTGGTACGTATCTATTAAAGCTGCTATGAGGAACTTTCAGTTTGTGTTCATTCTAGCGCCCCCTTTGGACTAAAGCGGTAGTGTTTTTCACTACGCCAGCTGTTGTTCCTGGGTGAACATATCCATGAAAAATGCATCAAGAAAAACTAGAAAATGCATTTCCTGCAGAAAATGTGTGTGAATGCTGAAAAAGCTGACACTAAACTGGATAGCTGAGTATGAAGATTTGAAAAAGTTTAAAAATATTTCATTAGTTTAAAACGAGTTGAAAAGTTGTATATAGACATTTGAATATGATTTCTTGATGAAATGAAGAATAAGTTGAAAGAAACTGTGATTTAGTAATTTAAAAGACTTTGAAGCTAAACTACATTGATGGCTTGAATTGATATGAGGGAGGACTCTTTCCAGTTAGACATACAGAACATATCAGTGTGTTAGCCACTGAGCTAACCAAAGCTAACCCCAGTCAAGGAGGTGGAGAGGCTTCTGCTCTGGGCCCCGTGAAGAGGAAGGGAGGAGCTTCGGTGGAGCTTGGATCTGAGTCTTCTGTTTACAAAACAATACCAGCAAATGCTACTATGTAAAATCCAGCCAGAGAGAGGAGGACTGTGCTGATAAACACTCCACCACATATTCTAGTGGGGCAGAAGAAGTGATCACTGAGAGGGATTATTTTTGTGTGACTCTATAATTGATATTTTCATTATAATGTTGCATAGTTTGCCTTTAAAGACCAGTTAGCGTCAGTCTCAGAACTGTATAATGATGTGTTTCCTCTGTCTCCCCCATCAGGTGCACTGCTTAACGCTTGGTGGAAACTTGGCCTCAATCCACAATCAGAGGGAAAACGACTTGGCTAGGGAACTGCTTGGAGATGTCCAGGCCTGGATCGGGTTAACCGATGCAATTCATGTGAGACATTTTTAGAGTAAATTAAATATATAAACAAACTATGGAGTCCCCTACCGGACGCCCATGCAGGACTCTGTTCACGGTCTCCAAGAAGGCCGA
Source organism: Hyperoplus immaculatus (assembly GCA_949357725.1). Classification (NCBI taxonomy): domain Eukaryota; kingdom Metazoa; phylum Chordata; class Actinopteri; order Uranoscopiformes; family Ammodytidae; genus Hyperoplus; species Hyperoplus immaculatus. The sequence continues at coordinate 84,879 of CASHTC010001346.1, forward strand.
ATAATCTGAACTGTCTGGACAGACCTGGTAGCAGAGTCGGTCCCCTGTGGCCCAAAAGGGTAGTGCGGGTAAACTGTGAACGTCTGGGGGAGGGCCCTGTCTTCAACTGACACCTTCCCGTCTCCCTGTGGAGGTTGGGGACATTGAACCCAAGTGATCAATGTTCACGTTGCAATTGATCATCGAGCGTTTTTACGTCAACAGATCCCTCCAAAACAAAGACGGAGACATGTTTAAGCATGCCCCTTATTTATTCAAAAATATGAAAGTATTTATGTAGCCACATATCCACTATCTGTGATTAGGAATGTTTATCAGTCAGTTTTCTCTTCCAGGAGGGGACATGGCTGTGGACTGATGGCTCTGAGGTGAATTTCACCGACTGGCGCTCCGGAGAGCCCAACGAACATATAGGAGGAGAGGCCTGTGTGTCCATCAAACATCCATGTACGAACATTATTTATTTTTCTTCCTCTGATAATTTTTAATTTAGCAGAGACATTGATACCTGAAGGAATATGTGGTGTAGTTATGTGTTTTATTTCTGATATTAACCTACAGCACATTTTGAAGTGTTAAAGTAACACCGACAGAGTTAATGAGTTGTTTTGGTAACGAATCAATAAGGAGAACGCTCATAACAACAATTTACTGAGGAGCCAGGAAGTGCCCCACACATTGCATTATGGGTATTTGGTAAGGCGACAAAATGGCGACATGTGCAGGTGTAAAGTTAGGCACAGGGTGACCAGTCACCACTAGTCCAGGGGCAGCAGATACTGTAATATAGCCTCGACTACGTAAAAAAATGCCTTGTAACTATTTTTTTTATTACTGTTAATTTTTTATTAGTTTGCATTGTCCCCGTTTAATAAACCTGAATATATATATATATATATATTACTGCTGTCCGTTTAATGCGTTATTAACGACGTTAACGCAAATCCATTTTAACGGCATATTTTTTTTTTGGCTTCTCAAACAATTTTTTTTCACATGCTGTTGCACCAACTAGTAATGTTAGAACAACTGAAACACCACAAGCTATACATGGATCGCAGTTAAGTTACAATTAATTCAAACGGAACATGTCCTACAGCGTGACTTCACTTAAATCATTCAACTGGCAAAACGGTTAGACGTCAAGTACATTTTTACTTTTATTTTGAAGCAGAAACCGGAACATAGCTCTTCTCTATAGTCTGGTTTTCAATTAAAAAAAAGTTCAAATTATATTTGTGTATGCTGTTCTATTATAATAATTGATTCTTTTCTCTCTTCAGCTGGCCCTGGTTGGGATGATAACGACTGCCACACGATTCTTCCATACGTTTGTGCCAAATACATTACAATCGCTAAATTCGGGTAGATTTCAACCAATATATTATACCCATCAGAAAATGCGTCTTCCATACGTTTGTGCCCGTGATCAGTGAAGCCTCCGGCCTCTCTACCATGTGACCCACTAGGATGATGTCACAGTTTCTTTGATATTTTATTTCCATATAAGAGAACTTTCTCTAAATGATTCCCTTTCTACTGAAAGCTTTTCCAATCAAACCCCTCTGTAATCAGTAATATCACAGACTGTAGATCAGTCACAATCACTAACGTCGGGTAGATTTTAACTGATATATTATATAGTTAATAAAAAATACTTCTTATCAGAAAATGTTAAATTGAAACATACAAGGCAAATGGAAGAACTATTATTTTATTTCCCCCCAAGTCTCATAAAATTAATGAAAAGGGACTATCAAGGGGGGACCCTGAAAATAGTGTAAAGTAATAAAAATCCCTGAATTTAATACACGTTAGGTGAAAATCCTCTGAACACATGTTGCCTTTTGAAAAACCAGGGCCAGCAGCAGCTCGAATTGTAATAAGTAAAATGTATTAACTGGTCGATAATGTAACGAATGCTGAGACCAAATCGTCATAACCTTTTGGGCAAAATTAACAACTTATGGAGCGAACTAAATATTTTTTCCTAGTATTGAAAGGATTAATTTGTGTTTAAAACTAAACCCTACATTGAATCGATTAGCCCTTTAATCCATATATTATCGACTCACTGTATAATGGAATACAACTATTACACTATAAATATCTAGCTCACTCCATCATGTAATAGGTTGTTATTTATTGGCAAAGAGTTATGACTTTTTCTTTTAAAATTATTATTACATTTTGGGTCATTGTTAAGTGTAGGACTCTTACCTTCTGTAATGTCAGTGAGCAGCTTGAAGGGACCGAAGAAATCATGTGAGCGCAATCGCCTGGGTAAAAATCACCCGACGTTAGTATTCTCTTAACAGAGGGGAACTTCTCTTGTGATTTGTTCATTTCCTGTCATATATATTCATCTAAATCTCAATCACTGAAAAAAGAAAAAAAGTGGATTCCACAAATAAAAATAATCTTGAAGCATAAAGTGTTTCTGGTGTGAAATCTGTATTCCCAGCTCAGAATATTAAAGGTGTAGTCTGTCTGTCTTTCTATCTGTCTGTCTGTCTGTCTGTCTGTCTGTCTGTCTGTCTGTCTGTCTGTCTGTCTGTCTGTCTGTCTGTCTGTCTGTCTGCCTGTCTGCCTGTCTAACGGATGAGTTTCTGCATTGTGTCTGATTGAGCGAGGCACACACAGGAGTTGAGCTCGGAGGGTTTATTCCGAGCCCCAACCTCAGCGATGTTTACCAGCATCCAATAAGGAAGTGACCAAAATTGTAGTGCCTTCCGGTGGCCACTGGGGGTGGAACCAAGACCGAGCAGTTTTTCTTTGACTCACTTGTTAGACAGGCCGTTTTCAAAGTCTTATTAAACCTATTTACAGCCTGGTCCACAAAACCATTTTAGTCTGTATCTTTAGGTCATATCTCCATGACAACACTGAGGGGGGTGAATTTTTTTCTAGCAGGCTAGTTTTTATTCTTTTGGAGGTTAAAATGTATTGGCGCGATCTCTTGAGTGACAGCTCTCTGCCCCGTTGTCCCTCACTTTGCCTCGGAGGTATACGTCAGCTCGATGGGCGTATCTCCCTCCCCCCGACGTGAGGCGGAGTAACAATCTCACAAGATGGCGACGCGCATAAGCCAGGATTATTGGATGCCGTGTGAATAACTGAGGTCAGCCCGGATGCTACATCCATATTATTTACTATCTACGTATGGTTTATTCCTTTTGTGAAGGAAGTTCTTTTAAGGTTGGAGGTCAACTCGGGTGGAAGAATATTTCAGGAGACTTGGATGAATTATAAAGCAATATGTATTACAGACTTGGTCAAGGAGAACCGGACTGCAACTCTCGTGACCTGCACTTCAATTCTGACAGACACATCCTGAGAGCTGTGTATTAACCTTGTGCTGTGTGTGTGTGTGTGTGTGTGTGTGTGTGTGTGTGTGTGTGTGTGTGTGTGTGTGTGTGTGTGTGTGTGTGTGTGTGTGTGTGTGTGTGTGTGTGTGTGTGTGAGTTAACCTCGTGCTATCTCTAACAGAGCTGAACACATTGAACCATAACATTCTGGAGTAGAAGGAGATGAGACTTTATCTATACAACTGACCTAAGTGTCTCCTAACAGGCTCCAAGGCTGACCTAGAGTCTGAGAGAGAGACAGACAGACAGACAGACAGACAGACAGGCATATATGACCTATTAATCTTTACCATTAATATTACAACTAAAGACCCAAAATTCCCTCATACCTTTTATAGAGGAGACAAAAAACACGGGCGTCACACACAGTCCTCAGAATCTCTCTCTCCACTCCAGCTCTGAGCATCAGTGCTCTATCAAGCAAGCGTCATCCATTCTTTAACTAATTATGAATACATGTGAAAGATGAATTATCAGATGTAAACAAAGCATAAAACGGTCTCAAAGAAATTAATTAAACAAAAAACAAAGTATATAACATATATATACAGGGCTGTACAGTGCAACAGTTTTGATCGCATTTGCTACTGAAATTGATCTCGTGCGATGATGAATACAAATCCATTCGCACTCGTGCGACAGGTTGCTAATGAGGAGAGGCTGTCTTTGAAACACAGAGGAGCGCTGCACAACACTGCTTAGAGGGCTCCACATTAATACTCCAAATGCGGGTAAATGTAGACTTAGGCAAGTAAGTTATTGAGTCCACCCTCCACTTTGGCTGGTGAAAGATATGTGTGCTCGGGATCTGTGCTCGTGCAGCGATTCGAGGGATAAAAACTTCACCAACGGTAATTACCGGAAGGAGACGGCACATTACCGCAGTTAAGTTAGCGAGTGTAAAACATAACATTTCCTGTGCGCCTTCACATTAAAAGCCTGTTACTAGCCAAACATAAGTTGACTTTTATTTTGAAGCCGGTAAGAACAGGAAGTTAGTGCTTTTTTCTAGCTTGAAAGGCAACTCCTTCAGCTGCAGCGATAAGCCACTGAAAAGCTACTCCCAACACATTCACAACAACCTATTTAATTTATCCTAAATTGTACCAATATGTATACTTATTTATTTAATATGCTATGTTTAATGTTTTAAAGTTTGTTTTTAATTAACAGAAGGACATTATAATAATAATAATAATTCTGAATCAGCAAAAAAATACTATTGACAGGTTAGATTCTTTTGTCTAAATTGCAATCAGTGCACCCCTATTAATTTTTCCATAATTATTACTGCACACACTAGGATATAATATTAATTGAGAATCTCAAATGAGACCAAGATGACAGGCTCAAAGGTAATTAGAGCGAAATGCAAGGGTTAAGGTTATGCAAGTTTTCGATCATACTTTGTGTGCTACCAAATTTATTTTTGTGCTACTGAATTTTTTTGCATGCTAGCACCAGTGCTACCACCTAAAAAAATAAGCGTACAGCCCTGTATATATACCAGTAAGCCCTTCAGACTGCCCTAGTTTCTGTCTGCTCACAAGCTTTATGGAGATGCTCATTTCCTTTTCCAGCAAGACTTGACACATGCCCACAGTGCCAGAAACCACTAGTAACTGGTCGACTGACCATGGTATTACTGAGCTTGATTGGCCAAAGCCTATAACCAAAACAAAACGACAAACAATCTCCCAACTCCTTAAGATCCCGGACGAGCCCCCAAATATGTTACCACCCTCCTTTATGAG